>JAOUZG010004491.1:3779803-3799905 GCA_026289955.1 Argiope argentata | reverse complement strand
AGATAGATAGATAGATAGATAGATAGATAGATAGATAGATAGATAGATATAGATAGATAGATAGATAGATATAGATAGATAGATAGATAGATAGATAGATAGATATTGATGCTATTGGCGACCAGCTAATTTTCCAGTATTAATGTTCGCTAAAATGTTCAATTAATATTTTACAAAACTTGGTCTCATATCAAGTTTTTCAGCAAAATACTTTTAAACTTCGAATTTCGATATATAATTCATTTATACTGTTATGTAGGCCTTAAGATGTTCTTTCATTGCACTACTCATCCCTCTTTCTTTCTATCTGTACCATTTAATTTTAATATTAAATTAAAGTAGAAATGATGAAACTGCAATTAATATAAAGAAATTTTTTTTACTGAATTCAGGCTTCTTTATGTTAAATTAGTTTTGTTTAATTTTAATTAATGGAAATTCCCCCAAAAAATCTCTCCGATTTATACATTTTCATCCTCCAAGGTATACATGTGCCAAGTTAGTAAGCTCTACATCATATAGTCTGGTATGTAGAGCACCAATACACACACATGCACTGATACTTTCATCTAATTATAAGTCTAGGGAAAATTCCGTGCACTGATTGTCCTGGAATTGATATTTTACTTAAATGGTGGATGGTAAGGTCTAAAATTGTACATTTGTATAGAATAGTAAGATTCAAATTACAAAAATCAATTCATAAAATTAAATTATTATTTTTTTTTGACTAACTACTTATATGTTTATTATTCTTAGGCCTGCATCAAATGTCTCTCCCAGAGTAGTTTCATCAATCCTGTGATGAAAGCTATGACAAGAAGACGTGATCTTGTGGGAATAGCTTGTGAAGCTCTGAATAATGCTTTTCATAATTGCTCTGAAGATCTGATGCAACAAGTATGTCAATAATTTTCTTATATATGTTTTATTTCATCAGTATAAAAATATTTAATATTCCTATTATATTTTAATTAAAGGATAAATATTAGTTCCCTTAAAAATGATACTAACAGCTCATTATGTAGTAGTCAAAATAAGTTTCTGTTTTATAATATGACATTATAAAATATACTTTATATATAACAATGAAAAGTATTTTTCAAAGTTTTGTCTTTTTCTTATTCAGTTTTTGAAATAATCTTAATTATAAATACAATAATATATATATATATATATATATATATATATATATATATATATATATATTGTTAATTTGATGTTTGGCAGATATTATATCTTCAATGAACTGTTTTAAGACAAAGAATGTAATTTCCAAAAAAAAAAAAGGTGTTTGAAGGTTTTTATTGATTGGACAATTCAGGGTTTGATTGCTATATTCATTAACATGCAAGACCTTTCTTTCATAGCATTTTGTGCTTAATAACAATTGTGTGCTTGCAGAAAGTATTTTAAAGGCAAAGGAGAGTTGATTACTTTTAGCTATAAATTTGTAATATTTGGAAATAGTAAATATCAGCTAGTTGAGGGATATAATATCAAATAATTATCTGTTATATCGTGCCTCTTGTTCTATTCTATCATTCTTAGTAAAAAATTTAAATAAATAATAACATTTTAATAAATAATTAATTTTTTTATAAATTTTGATATTTACTTGAAAAATAACTTGGAAAATAATAAATATTATTTGGTATGTATCTTACTTATATCTTAATAAATTTCTGGTTCTTGAACTTTATTATAATGATCCAGAAAATGAATTTAATTATGTTTAAGAAAATTGAAAATTCTTTTAAATTTTAGTATATTATACATTATTTATAACAATCTAGATTAATAATCTCTTCAAATAAATAAATAAAAATTGAGTTCTTGAATTCTGACATTTGTTATGACACAGTATCTGCACTCTTATTAAACATGGTAACTGCATTCTCATTAAAATTTAAAGTTATATTTTTGTATCATTTTTTAAATCTGTAGATTTAAAAATAGGAAAGAGTAATGCTTATCTTCCTCCATATTTACTTTTAGATGTTTTGGATTTTTTTAAGATCTGAATTTTAAGATTGAATTGTAAAATTCAAGCAAAGACAAATATGGTTGAATTATTAAGATTTTAAAATTTAGATAAGTTTATTGTAACATATTTCAATTAATTCAATTTTTACTTCAAAAATTACACAGACACACATATCCTGTTTGATTTTATTATTATTTCTAAATAATTTTGTTGCAATACCTGAGCAAGGCCTTGATAGAGTTATCAAATAAATAAACTAAATTATTATTGTAAAATTATGTGAAGTAAATGCATTCTGACAAAGTTTTAGAACAAATTTTCAATCTCTATTATTTTTTAATGCTCTTTAATATATTTACATTGCATTTTTCTGAATACATAAAATATCTGTCTGTATATTTCTTTTTGAAATAATCCTTTATAAATGATCATTACAGTACATTATCTGCATTATTTCAGGCTTTGGAAGCTAAACTAGTGCCATATTTACTTGATTTGTTGGAAAAGAAATTAGAAGGCAACACTTCAGCTGTTAAAGCTCAAATTGTACAAGCTTTGAAAGCTATGTGCTTATCATTGCAATATGGAGAGCAGGTAAATAATAAGAGAAGTTTCTGTTTTTTAAGTTTCTAAACAGAGTTTTGTGTTTCTAAAAAAGAGAATTTTTTATGGTCACTATTTAGCAATTTTTTTCATTGTTCATTTGTTATTTTTGTATCTTGGCATTGCTTTTTTTTTCCTTTTATTTTATTATTGTCTGTTGTTTTTTAGTTAGTCTTTCTTTGAGATATGTGCTTCTTATCTGTAAGGGTATAATTATATTCTTTTGAATCTGACATATTTATTATATTGCACATGATTTTAGTAACTAAATATCATAAATTATTTAGACTTTTTTTGAAATAGTTCATCAAAAAATAAATGCTGATTATTTTATTATATCTCTTATTATGAACTAAATGTGTAATTATTTTAAACTCATTATTTATTTTCTTAACTGTGAAGCAGCTGTTTTATTTTGTGTTTATTTATTTTTAGATTACTGAACAATTAGACAAATCTGAAGTATGGGCTGAGTATAAAAATCAAAAACATGATCTTTTCATTAATGATACTCAAACAAGTGGATATCTTACAGGTAATGTTTTATTCATTTTTCACTGAAATGAACTAGTTTCTAATAATATCTAAAATTATTGCTGCTTCTGCTTCTTTACTTGTATGACAACCCCTGATGGGTCCTTTTCTTCCTCAGAATTGCATTCCATGACATGTGTGTTCTTGGCTAAGATATTCTAATTTGCTATTTTAATAGTTCTCAAATCTTTCTCCTGCCAATCAATCTGTTTAATTTTAGTCTTTCTCTTTTTCTCATAACAAAAAAGTTTTAGCAAAAATATATTTTTGAGTGGATTAATTGCCATCCAATCTTATTAAGTGTTCACATCATTAAATATAATATATATTGCATGTATATAATATTAAATTGCACTGTATCATGTATTGTTTGTCCTCTATACTATAGATCTAATAATATTTCACTTTTTCTGTTTAAATTTTTATGTTGGTACTTCTCTAATAGTATTCAAATATAATTGTACCAAATATAGTTCTTAAAATTCCTCTTTCAAATAACAAGTCTCTTCTATATTTTTGCAATCACTGCCCATATTTCAATAACATATGTGAGAACAGGCATAATCAAAGTTTTGTAAAGAAGTAATTTAGTGTTTTTTTCCCTTGATGAAATTAGACTTTAAATATTTTTGTAATTTCTCCCTTCTCCTCCCTTCAAATAAACATCTTTTGGATTAAGAGACTTTGATGCAAACTTCTGCTGTTTAGCGTATTCATCCTTAGTTTGAAATTTTTGATAGCTAAATATTTTTAGCTATTGGCGATTTCAAATTACATTCTTTTGTTTCAAAATAAGGATTATTAAAACTGGTGCATGTCGTATGTATATTTGGTCTTATTTTGATTAATGGCAAGATTCATTTTACTTGCTTCAGCTTCAAACGAAAGGAAAGTCAGTTTTACTTCCTAAATCCAATCAACAATACTAATATCAACAAATGTAAAAATCTGTACATATTTATTAAAATTTGTTCCCCTATTGTTAGTGTTAAAATCTTTTTTAATCTTTTAAAAAGCAAGATTGAACAGAAAGTGAGCCAGTGCATTTATCTTTTACTGAAGCAATTTAAAATAACCATCAATTCTGATTCATTGTTCTGAATTTTTAAATTAAATAGTAGTTTTCACTTTAAATAATAGTGAAAAAATTATTACTTTTATCAAACCTTTGAATTCAACAATATAAAAAAAAGAAAAACATTCATTATATTTACTGTCTCATGGAAAATTTAGATATAAAAGAAAGAAAATAAAAAAAATCTACTATCCCAAATTTCAAGTTATCATATGAAAATAGTATTATTTTTCAAGTGATTATTTCTCTTTACTAATTTAAGTCATTAAGTAGTTTAAACCAGTTTGAAAAAGCAGTTCTGGAAAAAGTAGGTCAACCTTTTTAAAACAAATCTGCTTTCAAAGAAGCATACACAATAATAAAATACTGGTAAAAGCAGGTAAAAAATATATGTGATTAAAAGATGTTGATGAATATTGCCATTTATGTTTTATTTATTGCCTATACAATTTCAAGCTTCAATTTTTCTAAAGCCCCTACCAAAAAAAATGTCATGTTCTCAAGGATAAAATTGTCATATCATTCATAAAATTTAGTTTTATGAAAATGAAAAATATATTTATTTGAAATTTTAACTTGTAAAATAAAAATGTTTTGTATGTTCTTATTAATGTTTAAAGTTTTATTGAATACTTTTTTGGTATAAATGGTTTTTTACTGTATAATATGTTATATAATTATTTTTTTTCTTTTTCATCTTTTTTAGGTGCACCTAGTGTAGCTGGTTATTTAACTCAAGGATCATTGAAAGTCATGCCTAACGTTCCACCTGTAGAAGACAGCTGAATCACAGCTTCAACAGTATGAAAACTTGATTTTGTAATTAAATCTTCTCATCACTGTTCTTGACTTTTTATTCAGGACTGAAACTCATCAATTGTTAATCTACATGCCAGATGTAAAATAAGTTAAACCGCAATCATTTTTAATTGTAAAGTTTAGTCAAGTAGTTATGTTTTATATTTAAAAGAAATGTATAATATTGTTCTATTATTTAAAAGGTAAAAATCTTGAAATATGTTTGTTATTGCAAATTAGAATTATTTATGTCTAAAATTTTGTTATGTTTGATCACAGTATGTCATATTCAATTTATATTCATGTAGAAGTTTCAATGTCTATTACTGTTTTTGTGTGTGATTTATTTGAAATAGTGAATCATACTGAGTTACTAGTAATTCTTATTTGTTACTATTATTAGGTGATAAAATTTTAAATTTCTGAAATCCTAAAACATTTCAGTTCATTTTATGAAATAAGTTCTTTTTAGGATTCTTTCTAAAGAAAGATCCATGTACTGTTTCGAATTAATAAATTCACTGATGCAAAAAATACTAAATTGTAAATACTGCATATAAAATGTATAATTTTGTAATGCTAAAGATATTTTTTCATCTAGATTGTATATTTTTATCATGAAAAGCTTTTTCTAGAAATATTTTACTTGCTGAAATCTTGGAAAATTTCATGTGATTCCATCCCTGTGAAATTAATGAACTTCAAAATATTCCGACTATAATGTAAGTAACCAAAATTTTCTGGGGGCACATTTCCACAATATAGCGCACTGTTTTTCTTGTTCAAATACTGATCAATTTGGCACTTCCATTAGAAATTTTCATAGTATATTTCTTCAATCAAAACTTTTTTATATTTTAAATTCTTTTCAAATTAAATTGTATTGCAAATTGATTATTATTAAAACAAACTTCCCTACTAATTGTATTTACTAATAAAAATTTTTAGATAATTTGCAGATTCTATCAGAATTTTTCTATTTAAATAAATATGAATCTTCTAATAGTTCATTTTAGTGAATGATTATTGTTGTATTTGATACGCTAAGCAATAATCAACACTTTTTATGTAATTTATATTCATATTGCAATGCATAACAGATAGAATTTTGTAAAAATTTATTTGTGAAATTGGGCAGCTTTTTAAATTCTAAGTATTATTATTCAAAATAAAATAAGTAGGCATTTCATTAAAAATTCTTTGAATTTTATGCAAAAATGTGAAGTTGATTTTAGGATTTATGCATTTCTAATGCATTATCATGAAGTATGATAATCATTCCAAGTAATTTGCATACCATTGCACCAATCACTTTTTTTTGTATCATAATTAACATCCAGTTGGATAATGTATTACTAATGCTGTTATATAATTTTATAACTTCAATATGTATAATAGTGATTGTTTTTCCAGCGTAATTGTTTTTTCCAAACACATCAAATACTTTTAAGTGCCAATTTTCAACTACTCTTAATTTGTAAACTTTGGTGTAGTAATTATTTTTTACTCAGTGTGAATCGTGATTACTCCTGAAACCAAGAAATATGTTCTGCATCCTTGCTTATGTGAATAAATAAGCTATTGATTGTATACTGAAAATTACATTTGTATAAAGAGAAAATAAAATATTTTCTTTCTTTATTGGTAGTTTCTTAAATATATTTTTCAATTTTTTCATATATCAAACTTACGATTTAAATACAATTGTAAATTTAGAGGGAAAAAACTGGGTGAAATAATTGTGAACAATAAATCATAATTTTTTCAAAGCAATTTGCATTGTGAGAATTTGAATTAATTTAGTAATTAAGCTATTAAACGAATTAGGGAAATATCATGTTATTAGAAAAATTGAAACAAAATATTCAGTATTAATTAATTGTTTTAGATTGTAAACAATTTAAAATAATATTTAGTAATATGGGCATTCATAAATTTTCTGCATGCAATTTAAAATACTACACTTAACGTAAAACTTTGAAGCAATTTCAACCATTTGAGATTCACAATAAAATTTAATGAAACAAATTTTTTTTTAATTATAATAATTAAATATGAATTATTATCTGGTGGAAAATACTTTCAATCAGATTAAATAAGAAATTTAAACTGATGGAATTATACTTTAATTTGGAAAATTTTCTTTGAATGAACTGAAGTTTATTTTGAGGGATGAAGTGTTTATCTGTTAAATTCAGTTTGTAATTTATTTTGTCTTTATGATATTAATTCAAATATAACATATGAACTTTATTTCTTACTGGCCTATCTATGATTTTAACCTTTCTTTCAGTAAACATTGTTTGAATAAATTTATAATAGCCACAATATTTCAACTTTTTTATTCTAATAGTAAACATCAGAATGCATTTTTAATAAACAAAAATTGTGCAAATATTACAAACAACTTTAATTTTTAAATATAAATAACATTCATAAACATATATTAATAAATATACACTGTACATAATGCAAATGCTTCATATACTTACATAATCGTGGTAAATGATTTGCTAGTAAATAAATAAATTTTACATATATTTAATTTCAAAATTGTAAAACAAACTTTCAGCGATAATGATATTTACATTGAATATGTACAAAAATTATAAGTTCTCACAGTTATATACTTTCTTTAACATAAAAGTAAATTTAGGGTTATAAATTCAAAAGTAAATACATCCATTACATTAGAACAATTATAAAACTAACTATTTTAAGTGTTATTCATTTTGATTTCTTGTAGAAATAGCAGCAATAGAGTTTCTAGAACACAAAGTCAGTAATAAAATTAATTGGCACCACACAAGACAAACCCTTAAAGAACATAAGTCTATTTAACAATATTGTACTATGTATTTCCAAGTGCTAGTTGAAATTCATGTCAAATTGGGGACATTCTCCTTTTTAAACTGGTATGTGCCGAAATACATTGCAAGAAGTTGTAATTAGCTTACTCTACAATTATAACCAAGAAAAATTAGGTACAAGATTACATAAATTATTCCAGTAAAATTATGAATTTCATTCTATTATTTATATTTGATCAGAACCCAGAGCCTATTTTTCCATTCTGAAAAAAGCCTTTGTAGCTATAGTAGAATAGAATTATTAATATATATTGATATAATTTATAGGTTTCATTATTTTTATTCAAGGTATATTTTGTATCTAATTTTTTTTTCAATTAAGCATAAAAATACATAATTTAAAAGTGAACCCAATTAATTTTTGGTTCACTTTTAAAACACCTAATTTTTTAACACCTAAATAATTGAATTAAAAGTTTTAATTATATTTGTTCTAAGAAAATTAATTAAAATGTTTGAGATCTCTGTGGTGTGATTAAAAAATCAAAATGGAAATGAAATTCAATTTCAAGGTTTTACTGAGATTTAAATTCTTTGTAATATTTTTTTCCTTATTTTAAAAATGATGATGACATTAAAAAATGGCACAAGAATATAAATATTTCTTTTAATTTAGAGTTCAATTTTATGACCAGAAATTTTCTGATTTTACTATATTGTCTTTAGTGATTACAGTGCGATAGGTAATCTAATAAAACAAACAAATCAATTACATTACGCTAAATATTTTAGTCCAAAATAGCGTTATATCTCGCTGCTCTCAAACGTGCTTGTCTAATTCTATCTGGATGCCAACTGTTTGACGAGCTGCATAATTTGCAACTCTGATCAGAGCAATTTGATCTGGAACAATGTGCCATATTTAGTGCTGGTCTATATCGCACTCCGTTATACACATCTGGAAAGCGCGGTATCACATATGAATAGTTAAGACAAATGGGACAGCAGCAGAAATTCACGGGGTTTCTGATCCACATGGGAGAGGGGTATTGCACCAGTGCAAAATTATTGGGAACTGAGAGCCGCTGGGGTGAGAATGTCGATGGACTTGTAGAAGTGGCCATCGTCCAGGGATGCAATGGAAAAGTCTGACTAGGAGATAGAGAGGTCATCTGGTGAGGAACGTCTTGGGTAGAGGTTGTAGGAACTATAGAAGGTTCTTGCCAAAAAGATGCGGGAAATCTGCGTTGGCGGAGTGGTATCATTGGTTTGGGGTCAATGTCTTTGTCTGCTGCAATCTCTTTCGTCTCGGCCACATCTAATGATGGGGAGCTCATGATGATGAGAAATTAGGTTAGTAATTATACTATTGCAGCCTCATCCTACAAAAAAATAGTGATATCAGCTTTGATATATTTATATCCGTTAAATTATTTTTAAAATGTTATATCTGATCCATTCATGACTTAGGGGTCAGATCAACCAGAGTATGTAAAATTCAAAACCCAATTTCAAATTAATATACGTCGTGTACCTGGACTTAATATATGTTGAATATGGTTCTGAAATTCGCGTTTCCTCCAACCCCTATCAGCACACAAATATTGTACAATATTGTATGACATTGATCAATATTCTCAATATAGTTTTATACTGTGGAATATTGTTTGATATCATATAATATCTCACAATATTATACAATATTGTGCAACAGACTGTGCTACCTGGGACCTGAGTGGCATGGAAAATTTCATGAAAGGGAAGCTTACTCACATGACGTCTTTGTTATCTGATCACGTTTCAAAATTCAGCTCAAAAATTATTAGACGGCTTTAAAATGGACCTTCTATTAGACCCTTGAGACCACTGGAAGAGCACCGTTGTAACCCAGGTAGCACATCCTGTAGCATAATATTGCACAACATTGAGCGATATTATATGATATTAAACAATATTGCGAATATTGTACAATATTTGTGCGCTACTAGGGTAAGAAGCACCATGTAAACAAATCAATAGTGCATTTACACCACGTTTTCCCTCGAAACGTGATGGAGGGGCGAAAATATAATAGTGCACCAGAAGCGCCATTTACTTTCGATGAACAGTTTGAAACGAAAAAAGGATACTTTGTCTTTGTCCGAGGTGCCACTTACACTTGTTACGTCATTCAACATTAATATTACTAAATTTCACTGATCCATTAATATATGATAGTTCTTAATTCTTCCAGCTAAAAGATTTAATTTACCTTTGCCGTAATTCGAATTGCATAGTAATGAAATAAGAACATACTTTTTAATTTCTGAAATTTATAAATTTTTCATCGTCTTTTCAAATAAATACCAGACCAAACTTTAATTTCATCTCTCCTTCAATTCAACTCGCGTTGAGAAGATGTCATAACTGCTGTGTTAAGCGCGGAATGAATTTTTTTTTTTTTCAATGCACATCATAAGCAAACTGGAGAAGTCTCAGAAGACTATTTATCGAATAATGCTTCCTTCATAGAATTTATCAATGGGATGTACATTGGTGGCTGTTAAAAATGCGTCAGATATTTTTATGAATACGGCATCATGCATTTCAATTGGGAAAAGAATACTATTGAAAAGAGTATATTACTTTCTCGAATGTGCGATACAGAGAAAGTATTAATGATCATTAAAAAATTCTAACTCGAATTCTTATTACCGCTACGTTTACACTATTTTAGACCTCCATGAGTTCGAGGAACACATTCTTAAAAAAATATCCCACTACCTGTCGATCTGTAACAAAGATAACAACTAGAAGGTTGAAATTTGGTATAAATTCTTCCTACCCGATTTTCAGATTTCTATCAAATTTGGAGCAAAATCGGTTCAAAGGAAGCCCTTCTGTCCGGCTGTTCGAATATAAATTAAACCGGTAGCAACTAAACGAAGAGAGTTATATCCATAAAATTCGGCATGCAGATTTAACATCTATAGTATAGACACACATGTCAAATTTGAGCTACGTCTTGATTATCTATCAGTTTATACTTTCAGAAACCTGTAAACGCGATAATTTTTAAAAAAGCAATCACTTAAATTATACCAAATTTGATATAATTTTTATGCAGGGACCAACTTACTGTAGTTGGGGCTCCCGCTTCTTCACTATTTTAATAATTCAGGATATTCATTAAAGATGGAATCGTAAAACAAAAGTAATATTCGAGTTGAGGGTGCCCGCTTATGCCCCTTCTTTCTATCTGTATGCCCCTCCCTTGGTCAGGCCCTGTTTTTATGAAAGCAAATGCAGTTTTGCGTCACTTTTTTTTTTCTCAATCGGTTGAGAAAAAGCTTCTAAAGCACAAAAACGATCTTCTGACACTGTTGAGAGAATGTCAGAGATTAATACCCAAAAAACTCAACAACGACAACACGATAGGTTCAGCAAAAATGCTAAATTCACGACGAAAAGTTAATATTTCATAATTATTTTATGCCAGAGTGTGCGATCTATAGCTTGACAAGGTTATTAGAGAGTAGACGAAAGATTTTGGGAAGCTACTCTGCCTTGTTTTCAATTTGCAATAAGAACATGTAATCTGCCGGCATCCTGGAATAGGTGTAGCGCGTCTTCCCCTTGATCTGGGCGTCCTAGGTTCGAGTCCCGGTTCGGGCAGGGTTGTTCTTCTGTGTTGTATCTATAAGGTGTGTGAATGTTCCCCCACTTGTAAAAAGGGGCTGTGCAAGCAAATAAAATGAGTGAGTGTAAAAATCGCACTTTTGGTTCTAGGTGGCGCTACTGCAAAATAAGAGGCGATGATTAGGCTTAAAATATTTGACTTCCTCAGCGAGCTTGTCTATGACAAGTGCCATAAGAAGCAAACAATACTTACGATCAACTTTCTATTTTTGCAATTTTGTATAAAACTGGACATAATTTTGGAGCTGCGTTTTTATTCGATGATAATGTAGAGAGAAAGGGGGAGTAGGAAAAAAAGAACATTAAAACAAACAATTTCATCACAACAGCATTCCAAAGTGTCAGTAAATTACAAGTAAAGACAACTTACATTGACTGCATGCAAAAAATAAAGAGACTATCTGAACCGTTCTCGATAAGATATTATACTAACTTTTCTCTGTTCAACTCTTCTACGCATCAAACAAAAATGTGTATTACAAAAAGATGCCAAATATTGCTGTTTAAAATAAATTTTACTAAAATATTTATAAGATATGCTTATATTGGAATGATATTTGAAAGATCCAGGGGAAGTGTATTTTTCCCCCTTCTGATTTTTACTTTTCAGCTTCATTAGTGCGAGAGATATAGTTTTATGTACTAGTGTAGTACACTGCTCAAAACAATTAAATGATATTGTGGTTGTGGATTGATCTTTCATGTTGAGACTTGTTTGAATGATTGATACATTATCGGCAGACGTGATAGGCTATATGAGATAAAAATGATATTTTGTTTGGCAAGAAAAAAATGCGTTTTATTGAGCATTTGGGTACAAAAGAAGAAAAGCACAATTTGGGCATATGAGAAAAACAAATAATAAAAAAGACGCTTTCTTAAAAGAAACTCGTTTTTAGTAAGGGGTTCCTCCGAACAGCCAGCAACGTTGAGCACCTTTGAGGCATATTGACAAAGGGTTGGGTATTCTGTCCTTCTTCTTTAGAGGTTTTTCCATTTCTTGGAGAATTTGTGGGGGTGGTAGGCGTCCAATAATCTATCTAAATAGAAAGTCCCAAACATGCTCGATTGGGTGTGTGCCCGCAGAACACGCTGACCATTCCCTTCGTATGATTCCTTCCTCCAAAAGGAAATCATTCACCAAGTTAGCACGATGTGGCTTGCAGTTGTCGTTATATTAACATGAAGTCATCTCCACTTACTATAGCATAAGAGACTAAAATAGGTCTCAGGATCTCATCCCTACATCGACGATCAGTTAAAGCCCCATTTCGAATGATAATGGAGATTGATGCGCCCATCAATGGAGATGCCGGCATAGACTATCACTGCCAGTTTCGCGAACGAATGCGGGATTTTTCTAGTGCCACTTTCCCTCCAGTTGAAAATACACTTATGATCAGGATGAACAGAAAACCGAGACTCCTCAGAGAAAAGAATATTACGCCAATCATTTCTCCTCCAGTTCGCATGCTGTTCTGCCCACTCCCCGTAGGGGCGACCGTATGTTGCTGTTGACGTGATACACACGATTTGTCGGCGAGTACACAGAAGGTGGTTTGGGACAGTTCGTGTCGAAACTGTGGTGCCAGTAGCCTTGCGAAGGTGATGTTGAAGAAGAGTGGCATTCATATTTTGGTGTCTCCTAGCCGTAAGCGTTTAATAAAGATCTTCATTGGGCATTGTCGCAAGTGCACGCCTCTTCCGAGTTTCATTTCCAATCTCAAAATACGGTTCCAAATGTTGGAAATCACACTTTGTGAAACTCCAATTGCTTCTACTACTTCGGTCTGTGTTTGATCTCCCTTCTAATAGTTCAACAAAACTCCAACCTGCTTCTGATTCAGTTCAATGACTTCGTTGAGACATCACATTCATCGAAACAACGCGCTTACTGAAGGCTGCTCAATCTTTTCCGCTTTGTCTTATATTAAGATGAAAATCAAATTCAATTCGCTGCAGCTAAAGCGCCATCTTCGACGTCATACTCAAAATCTGCATACTGCGGAGTTTGAAAATAAGAAAAATGTGCATTTGTTATTCTCTTATTCCATTTTATGCAAAAAAAAAAAATGCTCATACTGTTATTTTTTACAAAACTTACAATATCCTTGAATTGTTTTGAGCAGTGTAGTTTAATGAAATCCCTGTTAATACGGCATAGTTCTGTGAGAACGGGATGATCGGCTGTAATTTTTTAAAACTTAATTTCGTTAAATTATGCATTTTAAGTGTCGGATAATTGGAAAAAAGCAATTGCTATTAATCAGAAATTCTATTCTTTGTTTCCAATACTTTAAAAAAAAATACTATCTTTTTTTACCAAGAAATTTAAATTTAGCATAATGAAAAACATTTCCTATTATCACTTTAATTTTTCTTTAACCATTGATCAGAATTGCGCAGCCTAAATATCCTGCACCAAAACAAGTAATATATTTATATAAGTGTAAGTCTACTCCTACTTAAGCCAACATTTTTTTTCAGTTACTTTTTATTAAAAATAATTTATCAAAAAATTATTGATTTTCACAAGAATTGAACTAATAGTAGGAATTGGAAAAGACAGCGTATTAGAAAAAATAAATTTCAAAGTTACGAACACAATTAAAAGGATTATCTGTTAGTAAATTATTCAATATATAAAATAAGACAGCTTTCAAGACTTTATTCGATCTGAAACATTTTTATCTTTTTTTTAGCCAAAGATTTGCATTCGTTTTGTTTATTACTAATCTCATAACCAGGCACTGATTAAATAACATACGGAGTTAAATTTGGTAATTTCCGAAACCAAATTTTTTATCACTCCTCCTTCCCAAACAGATAGAGTCTCTAAAATCTAGAAACAAACATAATTCTCTTTTGCATGACTTTCTCATTGAATTAAGGTAAATGATATCTTGTATGTAACCATATTTTTCTAAGACCAGATGATACTAGAAGAAGACCAATTATATTTTTTTCATTAGTGCAACACTTGCCATGTGTGTTCCTCTGTCCTTTTCTACTTTCTCGTATACGTATATGGAGAAGATATAGTAATCGTCAAAGAATTCGAACTCAAGATTTTGACGAATCTTAAGATTTTAGATCTCTCTGAGTTCGAAAAACACATTTTCGGAAACTTTTCTATCTATGACTAAGACGTGACCAGACGTGTCTAAGACAACTTAAAAATACGAGGGCAAATCAAAAAGACTTTGTGTCTATTTTTTATAAGCCAAAAACAGATACATACAGATATTACCTAATATACTAATACACCTAGTATACTATGTACCTTACATTATTTCTCCACATAGTCACCACACCCGTTCAGACATTTGTCCCATCGCAAAACTAAATTAGAGATCCCCCTGTGGTAGAATTCTTCCGGCTGCCTGTGGAACTACCGTCGGACCGCGTTCTTGGTTTCTTCGTCAACTGTGAATCTCTGTCCTGCCAAGAAACTTCTTCAGTGGACCGAAAATGGGAAAATCACTAGGGGCAACCACTGGACAGTAAGGTGGGTGTTCCCGATTCTCCCAGTGAACGCTCATTCTCATGCTAGTCTTCACGACCTTTTTGAAACTCACTACACCATCAATGAACACTTCTCAAAGAGAAACACTTTTCCCCGTACAAGGGGTGCATTTCCCTGTGAATTCTGTGGGCATTTGTCCCTTGCTCCATGGAAAACGAAGTACACTTCGCTGCTCATAAGCTGAGAACGTCTGAAGAACAACCGCCATTTTAAATGACTGATAGCAGAGCCGCTCATCGGAGAAAAAGTCAGATACGGCTGGTACGATTCAAGGAACGTTCACTGCTGGGAATGTATATATTCGCTTTGTATTTACAATCGTGTTTTGGCTTTAAAAAAAAGACGCAAAGAGTTTTTTTTTATTTGCCTTCGTTCTTTGAGATTGATGGATGAAATTCGATATACAGTCTTTATATCACATTTGTAGATTTTTATAAATTTTGGGTGAAATCCATTCAGAGGAAGTCTGTCTGTCCGGATGTTAGAACATAACACTATCACTGCAAAACGAGCTATGCATATAAAATTTAATACAAGTATTTAAAACCCATAGTCTAGACACAATTTCAAATTTTGAGCCATATCCAACAACAACAAAAAGGTCGCATCTCCGTTCATATTTTTAGAAGCAAGTAAACGCGATAATTCAAAAACACGATGACTTAAATATGTCAAATTAGGTATGAGAATTTTGTGACTACAAGCACAATTTTGTGTCAAATTTTTGACACAAAATCCATCGCTCGGGGAAAACGTGTCTAAAACACAAATTGGAAATTCAGATATTACTAACTACATATCAGGGATTAATTTGCCAACATTGAAACGATAGATTCAGTAAAAATGCTAAATGCACGCCAAAAATTAATATTTTGTAACCATTGCACGGGAACTTCGTATGAAGCATTTTCTGGCATGTCAAGTTTATTGATGAGTAAACAGGAAAGTTTTGGATGCATTTGACAGTCTACACTGATTCTATAACGATAATGCTTTTTATGTCATAAACAAAACTGGAATTATAATAATATGATAATTATGTTACAATGATTCCATATTAGTAGTATATACATCCTGACATAGGGGCAGAGCGTCTTCCCCGAGAGCTGAGTTTTCCATGTTGGAGTCCCGGTTCGGGCATGGTTGTTCTTCTGTGTTCTCTCTTTAAGGTGTATGAATGTGCCCCCCCCCCTGTAAAAAGGGGATGTGCAAGCAACTGTAGCGAGTGTGTAACGAAGTCGTACTCTTGGTCCTAGTTGGCGCTATTTCAAAAAAACTAAAGACTCCCATTCAGCTTAAAATCGCTGACGGCCGTCAGGGCACTTGTCCATAGCAAGTACCATAAGTAACAACAACATATAATTAAGTTATAACCTGTTCATTGAATAACATTCAAGGCGCATAAATCTCTCGATTTTTCATCTTTTATTATATATCATGTTGCTATGTTTTATAAGGAAATAAAATTTATAGTCCTCTTTTGAAGATGTATTGTAAATAAGTCGTAACCTGGTCTCCCTTTTGGAAGAAACACATGTTCGAACATTGTTACTTCTAGCCAGCGGTTAGACTATTCGTCCTTTGTTGCGCATTGTGTTTCTCCCTTTTAGTGTTACCCGTTGGACTTCAAGGGAGTCAGATAATGGAGAACAGGTGCGATTGTGACCCTTTGAAGAATAGAACTGTGTCAAACCCACAGATGGGACTATTTCTTCTATGGACCACCCAAACTGGGATAAAGTTCCAATAATAAACAACAAATGCGTATTACGACCCATTGAAGAAAGAAGGGCTAAAACCTCCACATGCGAATATTTGTGTATTGTGAAGGTTCAGATAAGAGGGTGGATGTTTTCAAGAATATTCCCACGACATAACGGCGAACCATTGGGAGTATTTCTGGAGAATTATTGGACGATCAGCACCTCCAGCGCGCCAATACGAGCCTGAGAGGCGGAACTTCACCAATGTTAAAATGGAAGGTTTTGGAAGAAACTGGGGGTGGACGAGACAAGCTGATACGGTAGACGAAACCAGCTGATCTGGCTAGAGAGTGGACGAGAGCTGATACGACAATGAGACGACTTTTGAGCAGAGCTGAAGAACTGGAGTTGAAGAGATACCACGTAATCTCGAGTTTATTGAAAAGATCGGCCAGAAGTAATCCGTAGATCTCTGGAGCTACACGCCGCAGCCAGATACGCAGCCAGCCTGTGAGTTGCGGTATTAGATGTCGGACTGACAATCCATTTGTAAATATATCCCAGCATTTAACCTAGAGGACGTGTTGTTTTTGTTATTGTATGAAGCTGTAAATAAAACCTTTGTGTTTGAAACGGAAACCTAAATAAAACCTTTGTGTTGAAAACATTTTATTTGATCGACCAGGAAAATATTTGAGGAAATATACAAAACCGCTCTTATTTAATATTTAGAGTTAAATAAATAAAAAATAACTCGAATTTAAAATAATTTTTACTGCATAAATTTCCATTAATATTAATCCATTACTCTTCCGAGTTTGATTCAGATATGCAAAAAAAATCATTCATAACGATGATAGAAATAAATATTATGTATAGAAAGATATAGATAGATAGATAGATAGAAAGATTAACATCTTTCAACTGTTTTAATTTTTATTAAATTGTGTACGTGAATTCATAGAAAAAAATGTTTTCTTACATGGAGTTATGAAATTCTTTTGCTGTTAAAAAATGTCGGAAGCAAAGTAATTTAAAATATTCAGTGTAAGTTATGCATCTAGGTTTTTAAAAAAGATACAGGGATAAGGTAACCTTCACTGAAAAGAAAAGCAAAATGTGTGGGCTATAAATATCATTGGACGACACACATAAAAAATGAACAAAAAAATGAACTCCGCTGACAGAATAAAATTATCCATAATTAATAAGTTAAAACTTTTTCTACTTAAGCAATATAGTATATTACTACCGATTTTTTGTCATACTGATAATTTTTCGAATTACGGATCTTTTCATCAAAGCTTATAGCTTTTCAAAATTTACAGAGAATATTTGTTCAAGAGCATTGTAATAATATTTAAATGCGTTTAACTTCTGATCAATTCCCTCACATAAAGTTCCGCAGTAGAGTTTGCATTCAAAGTTTTCTGTTAAAAGAGTAAATCGCCTCATCTAACTCAGATTTCCGTCTGATTTCGAAACCAACTAGTAGAAGATTTGAGTTTGTAAATAAAAATAAAATACAAAAATTATTCTGTCTCCACATTATTCAAGAATTTTTAGAAGGAATATAACCATTTGCATCTCTCTTCCTCATTAAATCTAAAATCAATTTATATAATTTTACTTGTAAAAAGAAATATATTTATTGCCTTAACAGATAGATTACGGCAATCGATTAAGAAAAAGACAGTTTCTTTCTTTAATTTCCGAACTTTTAATATAAAATAAATAGATAAAGCCAGTTTTTTTCCTTTGCTAACGTATCCATGAGATAGCTGTATTAGTTTTCTCTATTAACACTCAACCAAACGGTGCGATAGGAGAGAGCATCACCCTCTTTTCGCCACAGATATTTGGCGCCACATATGGCAATTTGATGTTGTCGTTGGAGGATATCTTCCTCCTGGAGGTAAGACGCAAGAGCGCGTGGAGTTGGCGATTTTGAAAAGTGTGCCAAGGGGGTGTTCTCTACGGATCAACCAACCAAACCATCATATAGGTGATAATAAAATAGGACTATAAGAGGAATGAAACAGTCTGAAAATTCATTAGGGCCCTCATACGCTAATATAAGACCACGATGTCCTGGTGGTAAGTTCTCGACTTCTGAACCCGAGGGTTTCAGGTTCCAGACCCGCTTCCATCAAAAATAACGTCGTGTAAGCTGGTCTGGTTCATGTTAAATCCATAGGGATCAAACTTCCTCCTGCTAGTATGGTGTGGAAACTTTTGGAAAGGGTGGTACAGGCTTAGGTGTCGTCCTCGTCATTTGATAGTAGTTGAAAATTACAAGATCCGTCCCAAAATAGCCCTTCTGTTGCTTTAAAACAGTATATTAATAGAACTGAACAGAAATGAGGAAACAGAAGTTTCGAGCATTTTATGTTCCTAATAGGAGATGTTTCTCTTCAGCGCTCGAATCTTCCATGGGAACGGCAGTGACTTAATTGATTTTCCTTCAACGTATTTGGGTGAGCGTGGTTTAATTCGTTTACTGACTAAGAAAATAAACAGACTACACACCACTAAATGTGGCAATTTGTCGCTGATGTAAGCGAAAATGGAAATCGAAATTAAAAAATTTTGGAAACTACACCATCTTTACTACCTCATTATTCTTTTTTATTAATAGCTGACTTTGTGTTCATGTTTTATAACAAACAATTTAATGTTCACGTTTATTTCTAATTTGCAATTCACGATATATGGAGAAATAAAATAGGTTTAGATGACATACGGTAGTATGTTAATATTTGGAATGATGAATGATTATGGGAAAAAGGACATGATATTATCATGTCAGAACATGATGTTGCTTTGGGGATAAGGTTTTTGGTATCATCAAAAATATGTCTGCGAAAAAATCTGTAGGCGAAAAATAAAAATTTTACTGTCTGCACGAGCATCTCAAGAAATCAGTTTTTAATAACGTGTTGTCATCGCGTTTACAAAAGCTGTGATTAAAAAAATAAGTAAAAGACTACAGTAAATAAAACCTAGAAAAATGTCGTTTCGAACACACGATTATACAAAATGAAATAAATAGGAAATGTGATATTTTTTTAAAGAATAATTGCTGACAAAGGTTTTTTGGGGGTCGTTTGCAATACTAAAGTGACTCATTCAATGAAGCAATTAAAATGAATAAAAAAATATATAATTTAACTTAAACAAGCATGTGGTGCTTGGTCGTCCGAGAAATGATGTTCTGACATAATACATAGCAGATTTCATTTTAATCTTTATACTAATTTTGTTTTCATAAAGCATATGATCGCATAAGAGCCATTTTACCAATTTTGTTTTCAGAAAGCATATGATCGAATAAAACCCATTTTACTAATTTTGTTCTCATAAAGTATATGATTGCATAAAAGCCATT
>JAOUZG010004491.1:3753896-3770305 GCA_026289955.1 Argiope argentata | reverse complement strand
GGGGGGGGGGGCTGTCTGAATATACATATGTAACAGGACAACTTTTCCAGCTCGCCCCCTAGCGGTCACTTCCCAAAAACTTCAGTCTGTGTTCTGGAGTCATGGAGTAAACATGATGTTTTCCCCCGATTACTATATTTTTAACTAATTGTTTGTATTAATTGTATGTCAGTGTATTGTGATTTGTGTGTTATGTCCTTTAATGTTTATTAAAAAGATTTATGTAAATTTAGCTTCTTCCTTTAAGAGTTCTGTTTTTCCCTAGCAGGAATAGCTTTTGGCGCCCAATGGTAACTAGTCTTGTTTACGGCTACACATATATTTAAATAGGATAAAAATGTTCCAATAAGTATGAATTTTCTGAATTTTATTTCACTTCTTTTGGTTTTTAATTACATTTTTATATAAAGAACAAAAAATATTGCATAGCGAAAAAACTCAAAATATTGTCTTTTTAAATCAATACTAATTTTCTATTGAAGTTTAAAAAAAAGGAAAAAAAATAAACTTTCAATACAGTTAATTAAGGAGAGGTGATAAGTCGAAGATACAATATAAGAAATGTTAAAAGATAAATTTAAACGACTATCTAAATAAAAAAATGTATGAAGAATAATTATTAATTATACAGGAATGAATTTAAAAAATTCTTGAGAATAATTAATTAAAAATGACATCTCCCTCTATATATATTATTTTAATCTAACACTTAGTGGTGACTTATTACTTAGATATTAGCAGAGATTTTTAAATTATTTATCCCAAAATTATCACATAAAACAAGAGGGAGTGGTCTCCTTAAAGCGTTCTTGTATAGTACACCCTAATAAACTTGCCGGGCCAGAAAAAGTCATATATGACAATGGTGTACAATAAATATAAAATATTAACTTTTGGAGAGAATTTAGAATTTTTACAGAAATTATCATACTATACTTGACGATTAATTCCTGGCATGCGTTAATAATATCTGAAAATTGAATTTTTGTTTTTGACATATTTTTCTTAACTGACAGAAACAGAGATTTGACACAAAACTGCATTTGTTGTTACAAAATCCCATCTCTAATTTCCCTTATTTAAGTGAATACATTTTTGAATTATCGTGTTTACTTGTTTTTGAAAATACAGAGCTACAGACAGTCAATCCGTGGTTGGATTTGGTTCAAACTCTGACAAATTTCTACACTGTATATGTCAAATCTTTGTTCGGAATCTTATCTATTTAGTTCTCCTCGTTTAGTAATTATCATGTTAAATTATATTCGTTAGAAGAATTTGCTCAGAATTTAATAGAAATCTGAAAATTTGGAATAAAGATCATTTACCGAATTTCAACCATCTAGCTCAAATTGTTTTTAAATTATCTTGGTCACAGACAGAGAAACAGGCAGACACTTTCCAAAAATGCGTTTTCCCGATCTCGGAGAGTTCTAAAACATGTAGATTTCGTCAAAATCTCGAATTCAGAAGATTTCTTTGACGATCACTATTCTTTCTTTTCTTTACGATTTTAACGATCACTATACTTTCTTTATACTACGTATATGAAAAAGTAAAAAGTTATTTTTTCTATGTCATAAACAAATATGAAGCTTGTTGCATTTCAAAAATATTATCAATATGTAATATTAATTTCTTGCAGTTTTGGCTGGAGAAGATTATGTAAACGACTAAGTCATGATTCAGCAGCTCAACCCCAGATAATGCTACAACGTGCATCCTTATCACAAATTTTTATCTTCGCTCTTCCCAATAGATAATGCTCAGCAGAGAATGAATATTAAATATGATGCGAAATAAATGCTCAGCATCGTTCATTGCTAGTTCAAATGTAATAATTAATAATAATTGTTATCTGCTATAAAAACAATAAAAAAATTAAGTTAAATTCCTACTTAGGTCAACAAAGAAAAATTTAATTTTATTTACTTTGTATTAAATAACTGCAATTAATAAAAATAACTTATCAAAAAAATGTCTGACTAAAACAAATCAAGTCCGTATCCGTTGAAAAAAAATCAGAACACACTGCGCATGCGTAAATTTTCAACGCCAGTTGGTAACATAATACAGATTAGAAATTCTTAAATTCCTTTATTCTGTTTTATTTTAATTCAAAAACACTTCAAAATGAATAAAAAAACGATTAATTAACAATGTTTTATTTTAAATGCATCAAACAATAAGAAAAAAGAAACAGAATCGTTTGAAATAATCGGCCAAAAGCATTGTTAAACCTGATTAGGTTGGGGAAAAATCTTGCTCATTTAGCTGTGGGGAAATGAAGTCTTTGGTAAGAATGTTATTTTTTAATTAATGAATGAAAAATTAATCAAACTAATGATTTAATATTTGAAAAAACTGAAAAATACTCATCTGAATAATATCTAAAAAAATTATCCATATATTTTTTACAGACACTGATCTCAAACAAAAGAAAATGAATATCCAATAAATCAAATTTGTTTCTGAGAAGACTTCAAAAACCGAAACTATAACTCATAAACGGTTAAAGAGATTTTTTTTTAAAAAACCGATAGAACGAAAGTAAATTGAATTATAGTGGAAAAAAAGGAGTCAGTTTGCCGCTTTTCGTTCCGGGGCTGGTTCGTCACATTGCTGCTCTAGTGCTTTTAAACTGAAAAGTTTGATTTTGTCTCCAAATAATTAATCAATCACATGTCCAGTGATTTTTTTTTCAAATCTCCTCTAAAATCAGTCTAAACGTATTGTTCAAGTCTATCTTGTTTGTTGACTTATTTTTATCATTATGTTTTTATCACTTTTCTCCTTTTTTCATTAATTTTCGCACTCGTACAGAAAATAATGCACTTTCAATAAGAAAAAAAAAGTCAAGGGAAAAATAAATAAAATAAGTAACTTAAAAAATTAGTTCTGAAGCTGTTGTAGCTCTGCAGTCCTAATAGACGAATCGCCACTGTTAACACTATCATAGCATTTTCTTTGTCAAACCGCCATTGTTTAAATATTCATAAATTAAAATACTGCCTGAAAGATATATAATTAAGGAACTTTATTTTAACGTTAGGTTTTTTTAATCGATTTAATTAGAAACATGCCAAAACTTAGCTGCAAAAACATCAAAATAAATATCTAATATTTATTTTATTTACAAAAAATTCAGTTATAAAAAGTTAAGTTAAACTAATCAAAAATCATTTCGCTACGAAATGTAACACTCCCAAAACGCAATTTCATTTGGGATGAGAGGAGGGGGGGGGCTATTTTGGAAAATTTAAGAATAGTTTCAGGAAAACCAGTCCCATTGATTATTTTATATTTTAGCAATTAAAAATATTATGAATGCTATTTTTATATTTTCTTTCTGCATTATTTTTATTTTATATCTGGCATTACGTTTTTTACGTTACGTTTTTTACATTACGTTTACACTGTTTGCTTGAATTCTATTTTAGTGATTGGTTTTGCTTTAAATGTTTAGTGAACACTATGGATACAAAATATACTACATCAAAAAAATTATAAGTATATAATATTACGTATAGTAAATATATTATATAAACAACGCATGCATTATACATTTTACATCTAAAGTGTACTACAAGTAATTTTTATTTATTTCTTACAAATTCTCACAACGTACATGAAGTTTATTACCACTAGTTGAGCTGAATAATTTATGACAAACCGATCTATGATATCGTTAAAAAGATAATAGATTATTTAATAAACGTTAAAGTTTACGAGAGTTGCAAGGAAAAACTGTTAAAATAAACTTCAATATTTTATCTAATCTTATTATTCAATATTTTATCTAAAAAACGGCAACTGATTACCTTTCTAAGAGATAATAACGATCAGCTTCTGTTTTAAAAAGACGGTTTGATTTTAAGTTGATATCTTCAAATGGCAAGAGCTTTTGTTAAAGATTTATTTCGCATTATTAAAAATAAACTCTTATCCAGCATAAATTTGTAGATAAAAGACGCAGACGATTTTGTTCAAATCAAACTGTTTCCATTCAATGAGCCTGATGTTAGTATTCCATTCATATTCGGGAAACCATAGAAAATTAGTGGTATGTCAGAGTTCTGGAATAATTTCCATCAATTAAAAATGGGAAAAAGAAATCATAAAAATTGCATAAGTAGTAATTATTTGTGAAGGATTCCCAGGTAAGTAAGAAACATTCTAAGATTCAATCGAGAATGACGATCGATAATGAAAGGATGAAGAACAGGGTGAATTAATAACACTAGCCAATATTGTTGTTACTAAGGGCACTTGCTATGAACAAGATCGTTAACGCGGTCAGCGATTTTTAAGCCGAGGGCGCGGCTCTTGTTTCAAGTAGCTCCAACTAATGCCAAGAGTACGTCTTAGTTACACTCTCATGGCATTCGCTTTTTGAAAAGAGGCAAATTCATACACCTCACAGATAGTTCACAGAATAACAGTCTTGCTCTGATCGGGATTCGAATAAGGGACGTCCAGATCAAGAGGAAGACGCGCTACCTCTGTGCCATGACGCCGGCACGAGGCAATAGTAAAAACATGAATAGTGGAAAAGACAATATGCTAAAAACTGAGTTAAATTAACTGTTAAAAATAAATAGAAACTTCCTGGTTTCTATTAATGATCATAAATAGCGAATAAAATCGGACAACTTCATGAGAGGTATTTAAAAAAAAACTTTTCTATTCTAACCATTAAACTTTAAAAGAATCGTCAAATATTGTTCTAAGGCAAAATCCCATTTTTTAAAATAAATAAATAATTGTATCTATTTATAAACGAGTAATAAATATCTTTTGAGTTCATTTTAGGTCCATTTTTAATTGCACTACAATTTAGATTTGCTAAAATTATACATTTCCTAAAATAATTAAGAAATAGATAACGGTAATTACTATCCTCTAAAACAATTAAGAAATAATTGAGAATAATAACAGCATGTAAATAATTATATAATTGATTAGATATGTTTAGTTGATTAGCATACAATTGATTAGAGAAAAGGAACCAGTTCCCCAATCACAACCATTGAATCGATTTCGCAAATTCTTATTTTCTATAGTAGTTTATATTTTAGATACGCTACTAATAGTCACCTATCTATTTCCAAACATCTCAAATTAAAACTTTGATCTCAATGATTGGATCGATTTACCACTTTTCAAACATAAATCATCATTTAGAATATTTCACGTTCATTTTGAAGGTATAATTAAAAAAAATATATACTTTTTACCCAAACCCTTTTTACCCTTTTTTTTAAAAAATTATAATTTGTTTAGGAAAGATATAATTTAGCGAAATTGATTGAAATCACTAAATTATTGCTAACAGTTTTAAGATCAGAAATGCTGATCACAATTTTTTTTTATCATGGTTCTAATGAAAACTTATTTATTTGGTGTTTTATAAAAAAAACCCAACTATAAAAGGGTTAGATTTCGATGGTTTTATATTCCAGAACAGGGTGAAATGACTAATTCAAAAAGAAGTTTAAAAAGAAATAAAATACCTGAAAAACTAGTGAGAGTGATCTCTTCGAAACTTTCTTGCATGCGTTCTAATAAATTTGCGTTTCCTTCCCCTTCGTGCATGAAGCAGTGAACTTTGAATAAGGGAGAAAAAGCCTCGTATGGCATTGGTGAACAATAATTAATGAAATAATGATATGTGTCATGAATCCAGAATTTTACAGAATCCTTGAAATGAAATGAATATACAAGTATAAAAAAAGTCAAATTTATATTTTGGACGATTTTTTACCCAGTCAATTAAAATTAAAATTTGACGCAGTGCTATAATTGTAATCACAGGATCACATACAAAATATCCTTTATTTCAATCATTGTGTTTTTGAATTATTGCGTTGACGTGGATGCAAAAATGCAGACCGACAGACGACCAATTCTTCGATCGATTTCATTCAAAATTTGATAAGACGCCAAATAAAAGATGCTAAACCTGTTTACAAAATTTTAAATTTCTGATTCTTTAAGCTTTATAATTATCGTATTCACGACGAAAACCGGTGAGACAGATTTTAACTGAATTGATTTCATTTAAAATTTGATAAATTAACGAGATACAAATATTTATTAAATCCCATTAGTCTAGATGAAAACCTTTTTGAGTTATCCTGTTCGTAGACAAACAGGCAGACAGATGTTCAGAGAATTCCAGAAATACGTTTTTCAGATTCAGAGAAGTCTGAGACGTGGAGATTCAAAGATGGAGTTCAAATTTTTTTGACGATTGCAATAGTCTGTCGCATAGATATAGAAAAAAAATTGACTATTCTCTACCCATCCCCTTAAAATTCTTTGTCGCAGCTGTCTGCACAGTTGTTCCACTAAAAATTCGTAAATGATATGCTTCACGGCCATCACTTTATGACGAAAATCATCAATTGCCGTTAAATCATTACAAAATTTTTGGACCCCTTCTTTTTAAAAATCAGCTTTATTTCCTTATGTTACAATTCAGAGACGCGGTGCTTTTGTGCCAATAAATTTTTTTTCAATAATCTGTTGATGTTTCTTATTACCCTTGCCATGGACAAGATCGCTGAGGTAGCCAGCGATTTAAGCCTAATCAGCGCCTCTTGTTTGTAGTAGCGCCAACTAGAGACAAGAGAACGATTTTTGCTACTCAATCATCAAATTCACTTGTACAGCTCCTTTTTGCATGGGGGAACTTTCACTCACCTTACAGATACAACACAGAACAACCGAGCCCGAACCGTTACTCGAACCCAGGACGCCCAGATCACGAGAGAGATGCGCTACCTCTGTGCCAGAACGCCAGCAAAAATTTTTTTTTCTTTTGCTACATTTCAGAAATGTGATGATTTCGTGCCAATATTTTTTTTCAATAATCTTCTGAATAGTTAACTACTCTGTGTATTAAAGCCGAATTAATTTTCACACATGCCCATGGGTAGTACAGAAAAGAAAGTTGCCACTGGTTAGCAATATCTGCGAAAACGATTGTTAAAGTAATGATTTTTTTCATTAAGATTTTTACTGAATCTTACATCCGATCACTAGCGATTAATCGCTGACACCAGAAAATCGAATATTTATTGACATGTTTTTCCCAAGCCATTGAAATCAAAATTTGGTATAAACTATAAATATCGCCACATGATCACATACAAATTTCATCTATTTAAGTCATTGAATTTTTGAATTAGAGCGTTTACACGCACTAGAAATAGATGACGAATAGAGGATCAACCCCTTGACGGGCTTGATACCAAATTGTTATGGATCTATAGTTTAGATATCAAATCTATGTACCAAATTTTATCAAATAGCGCTTTTGGTTTTACAGTTGTCGAGTTCATTAATATGTAGACAGTCAAACAGACTTCCTTTGATTAAATTTCGTTGGAAATTTAATATAAATCTACAAATTTGGAGTAGAAAACCATATATCAAATTTTATATATTTATCTCAAAGTACTCTTGAGTTATGTTTTCACCCATATAATTCCATAAAAAAATATATGTTGGACTCCAGAAAATTTGAAATATAGAGATTTATAAAAAATTTCGCGTTCAAAATTTTCGACGGTAACAATACATTTTCGCTTTGTCTATGAGAAAGTAAAAACGAAAAAAAAATATCTTAAAAGTTCTAAAAAATTAATTATTGAAAATACCGAACTAAAGAAACTTTATTCTTCACAAAACTTAACTATTTACAGCTGTTACCAACTGCGTAACAGAGAATATTTGATATAGTCTAGCTTCCCATAACTGGTAAATATATATATGAAACATACATATAAATATTAGTTATTCCTTTCACAAAAAATCATTGAAAAACAGAGAGAAAAAAGCTTCAATGACTAGTTCCTCAGTACTAAAAGAATAAGAAAAGCAAGATAAAGAATTATTCATTCGCTGTTAGTAACGTTATACATTTATATAATTGGAAATACAATTTAAAATGGAAATTATTTAGAATCGCAAACATAGAAAATAATTATCATGGAATGATTAGAATTTTACATTTAAAATTTTGTTACCGAATTCCCCTTAGTAATATAGATTAAAAAATTCCATAATGAGTGATTTTTAATCAATAAATAATCATCCTACAAATAAAAACTCTAATCATTAAATTTCTGATGACAGAACTTTTAAAAGTAGTATAGCTGAAAGAAAAGAAGAAAAAAAAAAATACTTACTGTATTATTGTAGTTTTATAAGTCTTCCCCTATTAAAGGATAAAAAACTTTTTACATCAATGTATCCTTAGTTACAAATTTTTTCTTCTCATATGCTGATAAACACAATTTTTACTTTTAAAAAAACCAACTTTTTTTTAAAAAAATCTTTTTTTTTCCTTCTCCCGACTAATATTGCTGTTACTATATCTAGATTCAAATGATATATATCATTAAGTCATCTTCTATTTCTTAATTTTTTTTCTCTCAAAAATAGCCAACAATTTTGATTCAGAAAAAATAAACTAGGAAATTCCATGGTGCATTACATCACTAAATTCAATAAATAAAAATTACTATGCGTGGAATTACATTGGAAAAATTCTATATTGTATTTACCAAATCATTTCACATTAAAAATTTTCATTTTTAAAATAAAGCATAAAGTTGGAAATATGTTAGGAATACTTTTTTTTAATTCGAGAGAAATTTTATAAAAATAAATTGATAAAATTATAAATTTAATTTACATCTTAAACGTCTTTTTTGAAATTGGATTTCTTTACTTTTTTAATTGAAACATAATTACAAACATCAGATACATTATACATGAACAGTATACAGGACAGTACATTTTTATTTACTTAATAAAAATCGAATTTAAAAATTTTGTTTCGTACTATCTGAAATAAAAGAGTTTATATTTTGATACGAATTTAAAATGAAAGCGGTTGTAACGTTCTTTGAACACATAGATGATTTAATTTATTTTATTAAAATGATAATACGAATTACTTTTTAAAGCTGTCGGAGAATTTTAAAACCATGGCAACAATATTAAGAATTTCCACTAATTTCAAAATAGTATTTTACTAGCACGCAATGATTTTACTAAAATAAACATTTGTAAGCAATCTTTAGAAAATGGAATGCCATTAATTACAATAATAATAATGGGGGGGATCTTTCTCAAAGCAATTTAGAAACTTTTTTTTACATAATTAATAAAAAAAATTAGTGAATTGTTAATAACATTAAAAAATAAAATAGAATTCGTAAAAATTATACAAATCAGTTTTAAAAGGATATAGAACTTCATAAAGATACTTCGCAATTATTCACTTGAGAATTAAAAAAAAAATCGTTTGCTTTTTACATCATAAACAAATCGAAACATTATTCCACAGAAAAGTAAAAACAGACTACTTACTGGTTTGATTTATCTCATACTTGTTGCTCTCAAATTATGGATTAAAAATATACCCCACTGCGAGAAATCAACTTCTCAACCAAGTCAAAACTAGAACAGCTTTGTAATCGGAAGACGTGCCGCTTGAGATCTGAAACAGCTGTGTTAGGGTTGCTTGGCGAGGCGGGAATCTCCGCCGCCAGGAAACATCGCCAAGTCATACCTTTCACTCCCCTGATTGAATGAAAGGATGCGAGTGGCAAAGAATGAAGAATATTACTGTTTGCAATCTCATTGGAACCGAAATAGACGCTTTCTTCAATTTCTTTCACGAAATTCAATCTGCGGATCAAGCACAACAATAGTCCGTGTGACATTTCAGGAAGAAAGTGGGAAAATAATTCCAAAATGTATAGGAGAAAAGAAGTGCCACGAATAGATAGTAAAGAATGGAATTACAGACAACTGCTATATAATTTTATTGCAGTATAATATTGTTTCTTAAGTTTTTCTGCCATTCTTTTAATAAAAGAACACTTTCTGTAAAGTTTTGAAATTTGTCCCTTTCTATCTTAAATTGATCAGATTACAATTATATAGAAACACTTTTATTGGCAATTTTATATATTGCTATATTTTATATTTTATTGTGCAGGTTTTTCCCACTACTTGCCTTTGGAATGTCTCCGTTATTTTCACTTAGTCTAGTATTAAATACTTTAATAAACCTGATTACAAATAATACCTAATAACAAAATTTTATTCAAAAATGGCAAAAAAAATTATAAACGAATTCATTATTAATTTCGTATTATTCATTATTAATAATATTTTTAATTGTTGCAATATCGTTTCATTAATCGTTTGTTTGACGGTTTAACTAAATTTGCTTTGTTAACTGTATTATTAATATTTTTATTTAAATAACAGCTTGACTGCGACTGCAATGCTGAACGTTTTACTTTCTCCATCTCAGCTTGTAGTTTCTTTAGCTCAGTGTTTTTTGACAAAGGGTAAAAAATAAATATTTTGTTATAGTTCAGGCACAGTTTCGTAAAAAAGTTAATTTCATATTATGATCTAGATTTTAAAAAGCTAATGTTTTCATTTAATATGGAAATCATAAATACCCAAACTATATAGTGGGACGTGATTAGAACATGCATCTTTCTGATCTCCACTATTATAGATCCGATGTTCTATGCTGATCACTTCCAGATTGCCATAACTATGGAGTGTGGGCATTTTTGATCTCCAAAATAAATATAGATATTAGCTTCTTAATATCTCGTTCGTAATAAGGAATTGATTAGATTTAGATAATTGAATCTTAAAATATTTATTTTTTCCAAAAAAACATGGAGCTTGAGAAAATATTCTCTAGTAAAAGCGAAGCTGGAGAGTGACTATAAATCTTCTGTATTATAGTTACAGTTAAGCTGATATTTGAGTAGAAATACTATTAATACAGTTAACAATGCAGATTTAGTAAAGTAATAAGTATACAGTCAAACATACAGTTAAAGGGTTAAAAATTTTCAAATTTAGTGCTATTATTTTGCTACAAACGTTGTAATATGGCGTTGTAATTCGTTCGTCTTTCCATTATTTTTAAAACTTATTCATTGTTATGTTAACCAACAACAGCAAGAAAATTGTTTTTCATTGCTTTGTTATTAAATATGTGGTTAATTCTTTATGTCAAGCCACTTCTATTCAGATAGATATTAAGGTCACAAAACCTATCTCTACAGAATAAATTTGGATTTCATAATAAACTCTGACTGGCTCTCCTGCAGATTAGAATTGGCATTGAACACATTCTCATGCACTATTTACAGTAAAAAAAACATACCTTTGGAGCAAGCTCATGTTCAAACATCATAAAAATTGGTTTCTTGAAATTTGATCCAATTAAATGTTTTTCATTAGCGCTGTCTTCAAATGTTTCTTCGTTCACTGTAGGTTTTCGATATTTATTAACACTGACTCGCTGGTATTTGGAGATGACAGCATTTGCTGCTGAAAATCCCAACTTTTTCATTATCAATAATATTAAAAAAAGATTTAAATGAAATCTGCTATGCATATTTCAATGTATCAAGTCAGAACATCATTTCTTGAGCGGCCAAGCACCACGTCTCATGCAAGTTAAATTTTTACCATGTCAGAACAAATTGTTTTGGGAATGAGGTTTTCTGGCGTCAACAAAAATCCGTAGGTGAAAAATAAAAATTTTATTATCTGCACGAGCATCTCAAAAAATCAGCTTTTAATAACATGATGCCATTTGCATTTACGAACATTCTGATAAAAAAAAATAAGTTAATGACTACAGCAAATAAAACTTAGAAAGATATCATTTTTAGCCCGCGATTATATGAAATGAAATAAATAGGAAATGTGATATTTTTTTAAACAATAAAGGCGAGACAAAGTTTTTTTAAAAATCGTTTGCATTACTAAAGTGGCTCATTCAATGAAACAATTAAAATGAATGAAAATATAATTCAACTCGCACGAGCCCGTGGTGCTTGGCCGTTCAAGAAATGATGTTCTGACGTGATACATTGATATAGGCATAGCAGATTTTATTTTAATCTTTTTTTATTTCATTTTAATAGTTTCGTTGAATGAATCACTTTAGTATTGCAAGCGATCCAAAAAACTTTGTCTGGTATTTATTGTTTAAAAAACATCGTATTTCCTATTTATTTCATTTAATATAATCACGTGCTCAAAATGACATCTTTCTAAGTGTTATTTGCGGTAGTCATTAACCTTTTTTAATGAGATATTTTGTAAATGGGATGGCATCACGTTATTAAAAGCTGATTTTTTGAGACGCTCATGCAGATAATAAATTTTTATTTTTCGCCTGCGGGTCTTGTTGACGCCACAAAACCTCATTCCTAAAACAATATCATGTTCTGATATGATAATAAGATCGGCAAGCATTTTATAGCAGTACCAGTGGCGAAACAATGAGAAGCAAAAAGAGTTATGTAGATAGTTACGATGATGTTTCAAGAGATGCAGGTGGAATGAAGCAAAAGTACAGAGCGTATTTTTAATGTGGTTTAAGTAGTAGGCACCATTATTAGTAGCGCATTGATAGGAATATTTATGGGAGTTGTGATTTAATAGGATTTAATCTTTATTAGTAAGATTTTTACTATTGCTTAATTGGCTGACAAATTTTCTAGAAAATATTTTAATTTGATTTCCGATTATTTTATATTTTTAAATCCGCTAAGCATGAACCATGGCCAATTTATGAGAATTCTGAGTAATTTGTTTCATAATTTGAGTTTTCTTAAGATACATTTTTGCAGCAAGTGCTTAAGTTAATGAAACGTAGTTGAAGATGGGGCATATCTGAAAGAAAAGCTTCGTTAATTAGTCAAAGTTATGATTTTGTGAATTATTAGTAGAAATATATTGTAGATAGAAGTACTTTTCCACAGATTTAACTTTGTTATATTTGAAGCGATTTTAAAAACTAAGCTTGCTATCAAGAATAAAGACAAGATATTTCACTTTTTTTTTATTCCAGGAAAAGTCGTTTTCAAAGAAAGTAAGAGCTTGAAATTCTTAATAATATGTATTAATATCGCTTCTATGCGTGTACTTATAAAGCTTTAGCTGAACAAAATGACTAGTAATATTAGAAAATGTAGTAAAAATTTTTTAAAACTAAATAAATTAGGAAAAACTTATGTGAAAATAAAATTAAAAGCCAGATTTTTTCAAAAAAATGATTTTTGCAAAATAATATTTTTTGGAGAAGAAAAAAGTGAAGTTGACTCTAGATCCAGTCATTTGTAGAATGGATCGTTTGACCTGTATGTAATTTTTGCATCATTTATGTGCATAGCGCAATTTACTGGTCCATCTTAGAAACATAAACATGTTAAAATGAATATATCATCAATATAATGCTTAATACCACTTATTATATGTATAGCATGATTTTTTTGTTTCAAATGACTAACTTTTTTATTAATATCTTCAATTTTAGATATTTCGGTTATGTTTTTTCAGTCAGACGTATTTGGTACATAATTTAAGAACAAATAATTTCAGCTTTAAAAAAATCATAATTTTTTTTTCATTTCAAAGATAAATTTATCCGCTTATCATTTTTATTGTATTGCACTATTCAAGATAAGCAACAGAGTATTCATTTCTTTCATAGGAAATTTTTTCTTACATTCTTCTTACTGCTGAAAAATGATAATTAAAAAAGATATAAGAAAGAAAAGTAAAGAAAAATTATTTCATCAGGGATTTTTTTTGTTGTAATAAAGAAATAAATTATAAATTATTAAGAAATAATTAATAAATTATTATTATTATTGGTACTTCATAAGACTATAAGCTTAATTTTTTCCCAAAGAAAGTGTAAATTCTTTTTAAGAATTCAAATACAGTGAGTGTTCGTCCATTTTCTAAATCTGATTTTACTTTGTATTTAGCTTAAATGTTTCATAAGTTTCAAAAGTTATCGCCCTCTATCTAAATGCTTCGTTTGCATGTAAAATTGAACTTCTAAAGAAACGGCGGATGGAAGGTTTCATTGTTTTTTTAAAGCCATCTTTGTTATATTTATATCCATGGAGATAATGTTATTATTAATGAAAGAGGGAAAAAATTGTCACTCACCAGTGTTTAATGGAAATATTGTAACAAATACGTATCAAAGGGAAAATCATATTCATTGAATTTTGCAAATGTAAGATGTTTAATGACAAAAAGAAATGCTCCGATCCCAAGGTTATTTTCTAAAAAACAATAATATGGTCAGTATCAACTGTGAAAAAAATTGTTAATATTCCCTTCAATTTTCAAAAGGCCTTCTCTACATCATATCGCTACGAACGTGTGACTGAATTCTTTCGGAAAGCATTTATCCGGAGGGGGTATGGGAAGATGTTATAACAACATATGAAGTTTTACTTTATTTAAATGACTAAAAGTGAATAAAGACCAAAAAAGAAACTCTCTTAAGAAATAGGAAAAAATGTGTTTGTTTTTCCAAGGGTTGATTGATTTTGCTGATATTTTTTTTATATATTGTCAAAATAAAAGCAAAGAGAGTGAAGAAAATATTATGGTCTATATACTATTTTATCCCTTTTCTTCAAATCTGAAATATCAACGCTTTACCCACAATATCATCAGTTAGTGGAATTACATTAAGATATAACAGTCAATTATTCATCAAAATCCACCTTTCATTTTTTAGAAAATAAGTGTATCCATTTTATATCTTTAATTTATCTTTCTGATGATTTTCCTGGTGAATCATTATGCATGGGATTTAAAGTTTTGAACTTTTTTAAAGAAGTTTTTGGACGACTTACAGCCCTTTGGGACTTCTGAAAACTATTCCATCTGAATTGGCCAAAATACTTATCTGATACTACAAAAATCTTTGTTATCATGAAAGTATCGAAAGATGGTAAAGAGTAAAAATTATCAAATTGAAATTAAAAAATGTTTTTAAAGATTACATGAGACAGTTCTCCAGACGCCGTAAAAATCACCTAAAAATGTATGAACAGCCTCTAGTAACCATGAGTAATTAACACTGCCTATCATTGTTTTCTTTTATATAATACTTGGTATCTTATCTAATCAATTTTATCTACGAAACAGCTTATATAACCGTAAAGAATAATTATCTTCACGCTAATGCCACTTTAGAATGTTTACCAACAGGCAAAGTGCTTGAGGAAAGAGTAAAGGATACTTTCATTTCAAATTTTGAAGTAAGGTGGAATTACTACTTTCATCAATCGTGTTTTTAATTGGTTTTAATATTAAAACTTGATTAATTGTAATTATTCATTAAACCACTTAAATTCAACCTGCATATATTTTTTAGTCTTCTGACTTCTCTATTAAATGTTATTTATTTAGAACTGAAACTTAAAAATTTAATCTTAAAGTGTTACAAGCTGATTAATTAAGGAAGGAATTCATCCGGTTTATTAATAAAAAAATGGCCCTCTAGACCATATTGAAATAAGAAAATATGATTTGTTTACGTTGAGAATAATTTATTTTGATTACAAAATTTCATAACAGAATTTTTCTACATTTTTAATGCAAAACAACCTTTGGATGATTATTAATCACTGAAATCTAAACTAATTTATTCTCATAAAAAGGACGAACAAAGTTTATAATACTGAAAGATATGATGATAAATTAAATATTTATGAAAAAAGGGGGGAAATTGTAATTTGCCAGCAAATGCAGATTTGCATTTTAACAATAAATTTAGCTTAAATGCTTTTATTTCTAAAATATTAAAACAAAATATACTGCTACAGCAAACTAAATCAAAATATAATTTATTATATTTACAGTAAAAATAGTAATGTATGAAATATTTATTAAAAAATTAAAAATGGTTTCACGGAGAAATATACGAAAGTTGACTTTTACAAATAAATTTTTTATTTATATGGGGTTTTTTCATTCATGTAATATCTCAATTAAATATCCAACCAACATGATTTGATTTTTGAGAATTTGAAATATAATTTTTCAGTATCAATTCTTCAAGTTTTTCGTTTTCCTGGATATAAATCCAGAACAAATATAAATACTTTAAATTGCTCAGTTTATAAATAATGATAATAATTTATAAAGTATTAAATAATTGTTTATAAAGTATAGCTTTTTAGAATAGAAATAAATACAGCGATTATAATATGGTTTAAATGTGAAGGTGCGATGACGTGAATGAATTGTATGTGCGATTATAACATGCTTCAATCGATCCTGGCCGGCTTTCTGGCCCAGAGGTAGCGCGTCTTCCTCGTGTTCTGCGAGTCCAAGGTTCGAATCCCGGTTCGGGCATGGTTGTTCTCCTGCGTGCTATCTGTGAGATGTGTGAATGTGCCTCCCCCCAGTAAAAAGGGGCTGTGCACAAAAATGTGGCGATTGTGTAGCTAAGTCGTACTCTTGGCTCTAGTTGGCGCTACTTCAAGAAACAAGAGACGCTCCTTTCGGCTTAAATCTGCTGCTGTATC
>JAOUZG010004491.1:3717729-3753796 GCA_026289955.1 Argiope argentata | reverse complement strand
TATAGCAGCCAAATTTGTCATAAGAAAATAATGATAAATTCAAGCATTTGTTTCATAGAATTACATATTTAAAAAATATGGGATAAAAACATTTATAATATTTTTCATGCAACGTCCTCTTACAGGCGTAGTGTGTCTTACCTGTTACTTGGGTATCCTGGGTACGAGTTCCGGTTCGGACATAGTTGTTAATTTATCTGTTCTATTAGTGATATGTTTGAATGCTCCCCCGTGTAAAAAGGGGTTGTGCATGTGAACGTGATGCGTGAGTCTGTATGTGAAGACTTTCTGTGATGTGTTGTTTACTTCTGTAAGCCCCGTTTGATACTTAGTGATGGACGGGGATTTCTAATTCTTCAATAAAAGAAATATATATATATTTATCATGTTAATGTTTCTGCTGATTAAGGCATCCATTGTCACAAAATAAATTATAAAATTATTAATATTTTTATAATTAGATATTAATTTTTCTCTCTCTCTTTTCTTATTTTCGGGGCATGGGCTATTACTTAACATAGTTTTCTTCATATTTGCAAAGATGGGATCTTGTATTCCTTCCCTCATGTTTTCCAATTTTGAAATCTTGTATTCTTGAATGTTATGGATGAAAATGCATTGTTTCCCCCAATCTTTAACGATTAGCTAATAAATTAATTAAATCCTACTTCTATATAAATGGAAACTCTTGGAATTAAATGTAAGTAAAAACTGGAATAATTTGTAATAAGAAATCATAAATTAAAAACTAAAAAGCAAAAAATAATTAAAGCGAAGAAATTTATTTTTAATACAATAAAAAAAATCATATGATTTTAGAATGCTGCTCATATAAAATACTAATCATCTAACGTGATTAGTTGGTTTGCTTGTTATATTGTTTCTATTCAATTTTATTTAAATTCGTTTAACATAACTTCATATCCATGATTCTGTCAAACATTAAAACCGTGTTATTTTAATTGTCTTACTTAACTTCTGCTTATTATTTACAAGATTTTTTTAAATTGAAAAACAGTCCTATTATACCATAGTGCTATTAAAAAGGTAAATTTCGGGTTCATCTGTCTTATTAATTTCACGATAATGTATCTTCACTTTTTTATTCATCTTGTAAACTACACAATATTAAGCAGAATACTTCTTCTTTAAATTTCACTGAAAGCAAGGAACCATTTCCATTGAAACAATGAAAATGGTTTCGATTTCAATGTAACAGCGTTATCAATTGATGCAAATTAGGCACACAAAAAATTTCAAGTACCAAACTTCGGTGACAATTCATAAAGCTATTGATTGGTTCCTTCAGAAAAGTTATATATTTTTTAAAAAATTGAAACTGCTTAAAATTCATTTCTATATTGTAATATTTTAGGAAGATGAGCAAAAACACTAATATTAGATTTAACTTATAATTAGTTAAAGTTTCAAAAAAAATATTCCTGAGGACATATGTTTTTCCACTAAGGTATATATTAGGGAAATATCGTAATTATAAGTCAAACGATCAAATAAGTCGAACGAGAAAGCCCCACGTTCATCTTTATCATTAGTAAAGTTATATGTTTAACATGTTGATATTCGGTATTTGTAAATATAAGTTTTGTAACATTTTTTTCTATAGACCTGATATTTTGAAGAAATTTATGTTCCTGATAATAACAAAAGTATGGTTACGTTTTTAAGAAATTGTCGTCAGATCTATTTTAATTAAACTTTGATTCCATTTAAATAATGTTGTTGTTACTAATGTCACTTGAGAAGAAAAGCGCTCTGACGACTGTGTGCGATTTTAAGCCGAATAAGCGTCTCTCGTTTTTGAAGTAGCGCCAACAAGGGCTAAGAGTACGCTTAGCTACAGTCTCATCATATTCACTGGCACATTCCCTTTTTACAGGGGGGCACAGTCGCAAAACTCACAGATAGAACAATGAAGAACAACCATGCCCGAACTGGGACTCGAATTCATTACTTCCAGATCATGAAGAAGATTCGATACCTCCAGCATTTAAATTATTTTAATTATTTTATATATTAAGATACCAGCATTTAAATTATTTTTAATAGAATCATAAAAATTTAGTAAATTTGAGAAAAAATAAAAAGAGACATACTATTCATAGTAATGAATTATAAAATATATTTCAGCTAGAAAGTATAAAGTAATATAGATAATTTTTTAACGCATTTATTGTGGCGATAAAAAAATTGAACACGATATTTTTAATAAGATTATGGAGTTCAAACTTAGATTTAAAAGTGCATGATGTAGAAAATAATACTATAAAGAAATAAAGCTTGTATTATTATCATAAAAATTAAAATTCCAAAACAATATTAACTTAAAAATTAATTTTAAATTCCAAAGTTCTAAAAAAATTCAAATTTAATTATAGAATTTCTATTAGATCCTCATGCTTTTAAGATTTGATTTGATTCTGATTCTGAAATGAAATTTTTAATAAAGAAATTTTCTATTGAAATTATGTCTATAAATAAAAACTTTTGTTTATTTATTAAAAACGAATTGAACAATATTTGTATACGAATTAAACAAAAAGAAAATATTGCAGTCACCAAAAAATTCGAAATGTTACCAAATTTTTATACTTCATATTTTTCGAAATCTAAATCCATAGAACACATTTTTTTAAAATTGCGTCTATTTGTGAGCATAACTTAAAAATGCTTTGAACTAAATAGATTCAATTCGGTATGTGGTCTTTACACTAAATAAAAAGATTCTTATCGAATTTTGAGTGAAATTTATTTAGAGAAAGTTGATCGGTCCGAATGATTGAATACTAGCTAATATGATGACAATAAAACGAAAAGAGTTGAAAAGATTAGATTTGGTACATACACATCAAGCGTGAAATCAAATGTATGAAGAGTTTTATAATCTGTCAATTTGTACTTTCATAAGCATGTAAATGGAATAACTTAAAGTATGAAATGCTGTATGCAATTTTCTGACTAGATTTGCAGTTATGTGTCAAATCTTCAATCGGTCGAAAAAAGAAGTGCAAAATATACATTTCGCATTCTCGTGCTTGTGTAATAACCGCATTCCAGTGATTAATCAAAGAAGATCGTAAGCAAATAAGTTTTTTCATCACTATAGCTTTGCACTGGCATGCGATTTATAAACCCCATGTACATTTATTAGGAAGTGTGCGACAAAGTTTCGAGGAGACCAATGCCACTGGCTATTTAATAGTATTTTGTTATATATTTCTATTGCTGTCCTGTTTTTCTTTCTTAACATTCTGTTGTCTCATATATCTGGTATGCTTCAATGCTTTGGAATTTGAAACAATGAGTTTAGGAAATTGTTACTTTTCCATTAATCAGGCGTCACCGAAAAATCGCCAAAGAAATTTGGTGGAATTATACATTATTTGGAAATTTTTCGCTTTAAAATCGCTGTACGAAAGTTGGTGGAATTCAACAGTATTTGGTGATTTTTCGTTGACGATAGGTTGACGAAAAAGTACCAGGAAATTAACAGCTGCTAGAGTTAAACCCTATTTTGGCGTCCTTTAAAAGCGTTACTGTTATATTTCAGACGTTAAGTATAACCAAATTTCATTATAGTTGATTCACATTTTAGTATTTTCTGAAAACGTATTTAAATATGTATTCATCACTTTTAATTAGTTAATCTTCCATTAAGCTTACTTCTTCGTATAACTTAGTTCACATTTTAAGTTAAATGAAGTCATAAAAAAATTCAGTAAACAGAAAAATTAATAATCTTATGTGGAGGCCACAAAATTTAAAACCGAAATTTTTTCCTCCTAAAATTTAGAAGGCTATCATTAATACGAGAAATTAGAAAGAATGCTATTATCTGTAATCATTCTGGAATGCTATTTTTTTTTCTCTCCAAAAATCAGCATCGCTCATAATTAAAATAGATTTAGCCAAGGAAATATTTTGCCTAATATTACAATAAATATAGGGCATAACACTTCTTTCACTTTTTGTTTTATAGCTTGCTTATCCTTTTTTTCATTTCTATAATCAAAATCTTCATTATTTTCTCTTACGGGAATACTAGATAAGTATTATTATCAAAAAATTCAAGTGCGAATCATCAAACATAAAAATATAGCAAATCTCCATGTATCAAACCACCCTGATTTTTGGAAATATTTGTGACAAAGATATCCAAAATCCAATAAGAGGGTTACCATCTATTAGTCTCCATTTTCAGAAACCTGTAGAATCGATAATATAAAAACGGGAAGACTTAAAAATATCAACTTTCTTATAGTTTTGACTGCAAATGTAGGTGTTTTTTTTTCTTCATATTTTTATTCCAGTCGATTGAGAAGAATGTGTCTAAAATCCAATATCGACTTTTGGATTCTTTTAATCGCATTTCAGGGGTTATTCTCCAAAACACTTGCCATGGATGAATCACACGATAGGTTCAGTAAATATGCTAAATTCGCCTCAAAGATTGATATTTCCTAAATGTTATACTCGAATACCACGGAAGAAGTTCTCTGGGATGATTCTATCAGACATTATGCGAGAAAGTTCTGGGAAGACCACGGCTACTGGTTTTAAATTAATACAAGCTCTGCAACGAAGATTTTAGTGCTACTCTCACCAATCTCTGCGTTACTCCACACTGTTTGAGTTAAGATGCAACTTTTTTCTTTCCTTTCTTTTTTATTCATGCAATTCTTACTGTTAGTTTCCACTCTCTCTAAATATATCTTGTTCAAATTTTCGAACGTTAAAAAATACTTTTTATTCATTCACTCATGTTCAAATATATTTTTTAAACTGATAGTGGATGACACTCGATGTTAATACAGCTTTTTCAAAAATATTAATTCATTCATTAAATTTAATTAATTTTTAATGCTTTAAATAGAGTTTTAGCAGTTTGCAATGAAACTTGAAATCAACAGGCAGTAGCTCGATCGGTAAAATGCAAGGATTTTAGCATTTTTCGTGTGAAGACGAAGAATACGAGTTCAATTCTCGCGCAAAACAATAACTTTTTTGATGAAATATTTATATTAATTGTATTTATTTAGTAAAAAGTAACTGGTATAAAATTTTTCTTTGTTCACCTAAGTAGGAATTGACTTAATTTTTTTTTATATTACTTGTTTTATAAACAAAAGGCTTATTATTTCCAAACAGAGCACACTAGAACATTGCATAGAGACGCCAAGATGAGTAGGGAGGGAGCAAAAATAGATCGATAAAAAAGATTTTAGCATAGTAATATGTTAGGAATAAAAGCATATTCTATAAATCATTATAGATATAATTAATATTTTATCAGATATAATTGGATAAGCTCTTATAAATTTCACTTTATTCGTCAAGTTATTATTATATTTATTGAGACGAACATCTGCTTCAATAACATTGTATATAAATATGGATGTCGATTGGAATCGTAATTGTAGACAAGCATAAAAAAAGGGCATTTTCGCAAAAATGTGAGAGGGGAGATCATTTATTAAAAATAAATAAATTTTTAGCAAGTTAAAAATCTGCTGAAATGTGAATGAAATTGGCCGGTTAAATGAAAGGGGGATTCATAATGTGCATTGCCTAAGAACCTAGTAGCTAAATACGCCATTACTCATTTTTCAAAAGAGTTAACAAAGAAAAAGGAACCAATTTCAACGTTTCAGATCCCCCGTGTCCATCCCCCTGAGGTCACCTCGTAATTGAGGATCAGGGGGGTTTCATCATGGTGGTTGAATCTCGCCACCCTGAAGGGTAAACTAATGGGGGGTAGGCTCCTCTCATCGATGACAGGGCGTACTTCCTACGGGAAGGGTTGTATCGTTACCGGTGATGATCTTTAGAGCTCAACCACAGTTCCAACCTGTGATGCTGTTGAAAGAATTCGACCATTCAGCCTGATGGTTTAAATCCGTGTGCCTTCGTGGCAGGTCGGAGAATCTGGTATGACTCCTACCAAATTTAAAAAACAAGTTTACGAGTCTTTTGTAATATATACGTGTGACTGATTAGAATAATTGAAAATGCTGTAACCCGAACAAAAGAAATTTGGTGCACAGTCTTAATATCACATCTGTAGATTTCAATCCAGTTTTGAACGAAATCCGTTCAAAGAAAGTCTGTCCATTTGCCTGTTCAAATGCAAGTGAACTCGATAATTCCAAAATGTAAAATTCTAAGTATAATAACTTTATTACATAAATTAATATCCATAATGTAGATTCTGTAAAAATTTAGAATCAAATCCGTCAAAAGGTTGACCGTCTGTAGTTTTGTACTTTCCCATGCATATAAACGCGATAATTCAAAAACATAAGATCTTATAAACGCAGTGACTTAAATCAATGAAATTTAATATTTGATCCTGTAAGCATAATTGCCGTTCCGTGTCAAATTTTAGTTTCATCCGAATGAGGAAAAAAAAAAAGCTGTTCAAAGAACACGTTCAGGGTTCAGATTTAATATGAGCCATATGACTAGTTACTTAATTAAAAGTCAGACATTAATAGGCGCATTTTCAATATAGGTAGAGAAATCTATAATATATTTTAACAAAAATAAATTAGAACCGAAATAGCCTAGTTGGTAAGGCGTTCGCTTCGTATTCCTTAGAAGGCTACTTCGAACCCGCCAGCCGAAGACTCTCCATGTGTGTGGTGATTAGCTGAAATTAAATCTGACGTGGCCACAAAGTCCTCCATGTCGAATGTAATACCACTGGGAGTACTGGTTCAGAGGTGATCGTTCTCTGTTCCAGATCTAAATTACGGTGTGTGGATGAATGAATGAAATGTGTGAAGGAAGTCCGCCTCGTAAAATAGGTTTGTGACGTATGTGATCTAGAAGTCAGACTTCTGCCCTCGAGTGCTCAGGGGACGATATCCTCAGAAGTTACTGCACCCTTTCTTCCGTTGAAAAGCGGAACACGAGAACAACAAAAGGAAATTACTTTCAACATATACATTATTTCCTTTAAAAGGCTATTTATTCACTTTCACTCGTATATATTATGCTCTTTATCATCAAATAATAGCAACTGAAATTAAAGATCCGATAAAGAGAATTCCAAAGAAAGTCCCAGTCGATTCAATCAAAAAGTTTTCGCATTTTAATTATACTAGTTACGGAATTTAATTTTCCCCCATTGTCTTTATAGATGGCAGGAAAATTTGGGTTTTTGTTCTAGCGAGCAAAAAGCCAAAAGTTAGAAAATTGGTTTCCTTCCAAATTCCGAGATATATGCGGGAGACAACTTTTGATATCCATCTAGTATTTAATAAAAGTTGTTTTAAATAATCAGAGGTAGGATATTTCCTTTTAAAGGGATATGAAAAAGGAAAATCGTTGGAATACAATTCGAGAAAAAAAAAATGTTGCATTTAATGGCCCAGAACATTGTCTGGGTTAAAAAATTAGGATTTCATTATGTAATTGCTTCTTTAAAAACCATTGGAAACATTTACCTTTCAACTTTATCATATATTTCTATCATGTAGAGCGTTTAACAATAGAGATTAAATAGGGGAGTATTCATAGTTTGAAAACGTAAGAAAGTTACTTAGTCGCGTAACAGTCAATACTTTCAGAACAGTGGATACAAAGGGTTCAGTGGATACAACGAGTTATCGATTTTTGTAACTGTCGCAAAATGTTCCATTTAGTATTTGTATATCTAATTTTGTAAACCAAAGCTCCAAATCATTGATTTTTAGAATATTTGTAACTCAAATTCAAGCATTGTTTAAATTAACCTAAAAGCATTAAATGTTGTATTTTCAAATAAGAAATCATTTGAATTATTAAAACAATTTAAATTTCAGGAAGCTTTTTATTTTAATAAAACTTGCAAAAGTACAAAACAGTTCTACTTTTTCATTAAAAAATAAAACGAAATCTGCTATGCATATTTCAATATATAATGTTAGAACATCATTTCTAGAACGGCCAAGCACCAACTGCTCGTGCAATTTTAAATCACATTTTTAATCACTTTAATTGTTTCGCTGAATGAGTAACTTTAGTATTGCAAACGATTCAAAAAACGTTGTCTCGCATTTATTATTTTAAAAAATATCACATTTCCTATCTATTTCATTTCATGTAATCGCGTGCTCAAAATGACATTTATTTAGATTTTATTTGCGGTAGTCATTAGCTTATTTTTTTTAAATCAGAGCTTTTGTAAATGCAATGGCAACGCGTTATTAAAAGCTGATTTTTTTTTAGATGTTCGTGTAGATAATAAAATTTTTATTTTTCGCCTATGTACTTTTGTTGACGCCAAAACCCTCATCCGAAAAACAACATTATGTTCTGACATGATAAAAAGAAATTTTTTTAACGTTTTTCAAATCACGATTTCTGCAATTGAGCTGCATTGTTTAGTAATATAAATATAAGTAATAAAGATGACTGATTAAAAACATTTCAGAAGTGCGGTGTTTCTATTCCAATGAAAATGAGAAATGTGTTTCCTAAAAGATAACTGTGTGTACAATAGGAATAACCTTCCTTTATCTTCTGCGTCATATTAACTCATTAGTTGAAAAAAATATTCGGCAGGATATTACAGCTTTTCATTTTAGTAATTTTACCTCGAAAATATTTTATAATTATATGGCTTTCTGCAAAAAAAAAGAGAGAGAGAGAGAGAGAGAGAGTTTATTTTTCAAGTTTTTGGAAAATAGTAACAGGTTTTTGAAACTTCAAATTTCAAGCTAGCACAAAATTATTCGTTTTGATGATTATTAGGATGATATTTTATCTATAATGCAAATATTGTCATCATTGCACTAGATATCTTCTTGTACAACGATGCAGTGAATGTAAATGATGTGGTGTACTCTTCTCTTTTTTTTGTTCCATCATCATATTTCCCTTTTATAAAGTATTTAATGTTTTGCAATTTTTTAATCCAAAAGTAAATATTTATTATCGAAAGACATAATAATAAAAATTTTAAAAAATTATAAATACAAATATGTTTTTTAAAAAAATTATTTAAATTTAATTAGTGATTTACAGATAATTTTAATTAATATATTACTTGTTTTATGCAAAGAAAAGGGTTTATTATTTTAGTACTTAAATTGTTATTTAATATTTAAAAATGGTAATAAATATAACATAAATGTGATAATTAGTAATTATAAATCCTCACATTGTAAAAAAAATGCATTCAATATTTCTAAAAAATTATCCTATATACGTTTATTTTAGATTATATACAAGAAAAAGAATGGTGACTAAATGGTATATTTCGACATTTTGCACAATTGATAAATGATGGTTAGCAAGAGAGCAAGAGTTAGTAGATTAGAGCAAGGTTTCTTTAAAGGATCTATAAGAAAGCAATCTTCATTTACATTTTAAAATATATCTCTTTCACCAGAAAATATACCAGCTTATTAAACATTTGTGATGACAATTGATTCACTTTTTATTCTAGATTTACGAAACTTTATTTCTTGATCATGTTCAATTAAATAAGAATTGTGTATTTATTTAATACGCTTTGAACCATCTGCCTACGTAATCAGTAAGTTAACACCTGCTCTCTACCATTTCTTTTGATTACTGAATTTGGTGACTTTTGCTTACGTATTTAACAAATATCAGCTGCTCCCTTCAACTTTTGGGGAAAAAATGCAGCTCTGTTGAGTCAGAATTGATAATTTATTATAATAATTTGAATTTTATAATAATTTGAAAAGATAAGATAATTTATATAATAATTTGAAAAGATGCAAGCAAGTTAAATTATCTGTAACTATTAATGTTACATTTTTAATTATTCCTTTAAAACACTAAATCATCATTTAAGTATTAAAAGAATAAGCATTTATACTTGAATAAAAATAAATAGTATATTAATTAAAACTATCTGTAAATTGCTAAGTAAATTTAAATATTTTTAATGCATCTATGTTTATATATTTTTTATTTTGAAAGTTTAATTTTATTATTATATATCTCACTAAAAATTATTTATTTTTAGTTAAAAAATTAAAGAAAAATATTAATTAAAAGTATTTGTAAATTTTTAATACAATAAAAATTATTAAAAAAGAATCAAAAATTCGCATCCAGATTCGAACATTGACCTTCGACATATGAGACGGTTAGCTAGACAACCACGTTATTAGGAACATTCGGGCATGACTCAAGTTATCAGTGTATAAGTTTTACGAAAAGTTTGAGAACCCTTTTCTCAAAATTGAATAGCTATTGCGTTTTAATATCTTCATGAAAGAACATTCTAAATATATACTATCATAATACCAAATCTCATTGCGAACTCAGATTTCAACTCCGTGCTCCCCCTTGTTAGATCATTTACTGTGATGTCTTCTTGTATGTGTATGTGGAAAAAATACTGTTTTAATGCTATACGTAAATCTTCAACAACTGTTGTGAACCCTGCAGTAATCCAAATTTTAAAGGAAAACAGAGATCATAATACATCACCCACAGAAAAAAGAAATTGAAAAACACACATTTTTGATTCCTGAAATGCCTGCAGCAACAAAATAGCTCAACTAACAGCCATCGAAAAACTAACTTAGGACGATTTCGATACCTGGAAGCTTCATATTGAAGCAGTAATTAAGGACAACCACTGGAATTAAGTCATCGCAAAAACCAATTAAGATCCATGAAGCGGCCATAACTCAGTCCATTGCAGAGTCAGAAAAAAGGATTTCTGCTGATCGGTAATCTCTCGTGAATATTACTTTGTCTATTAGCACAAGTATTATTTCTTATCAAGCATTACACCACGTCAAATAATGTTTGAACTCAAAAGCTGTCCTCAAATTTAAAGGCCCTCTTTAAAAGATTTCTTTGTTAAAGTAACTATTGTTTCGAAAAATGAACGACATGGGAACTATGTCAGATCACTCAAAAGAATTTTTCGAAACTGCTGAAAAATTGAAAGCTTAAAATCGCCAATGATCTTTCATCTATTTTACTCATCAACAATGCCGCATTTTTTGATTATTTTGATAACTTCATTTATGTCTTTGAATCCAGAGATGAACTACTTAATCTTGAAGCTATGGAAATAAAATTTCTGGAAGAATTTGCAGCTCGGGAAGGAAAACTAAATCCTACACCACAATGCATTCGATATTCTTCAATCAAAAAGTATTAAGTGAACTTTGACAACTAGAATTCAAAACAAGATATCAAACCGAAAGAACTTCTGAAATCTAAAGCTCACCAACTTTTCAAAATTCTGACATAAATTTCCCGATTTCATAAGAAAATATCAAATAAAATCTCTGTCTCTTCAAATTATAATTCATTTATCTTTGTGAAATATGAAAAATATGAAATGGGGGCTACTTCTTTCAATAGCGGCTATAAACGAGAATATTACAAATTTCTGGTATTTAGACAGCGGAACTACCTTTCAAATATGCAACGATGAAAAACCATTAAAAGTTTTAAAAACATGGAAGAAAACAGTTCCATTACACTTGCCGTGGGTAGAGTTCTTGATGTAACCGGTTCTATTCACATTCTCAAAGGTTCTGTTCGCATTAAAATTCAAAATGCAAAAGAAACCAGAACAATTGTAAAGAATGTGTCATACGTTCTTTAATTAAAATGCAATTTGATCTGTGTTTCGAAAGCAATGAAAAACAACAGAAGTGTTATATTATGTGAAAAAAAATATTGAATCGGACGGAAATGTGCTAATGATAGTAATCCACAAAGAAAGATTTATATTATGTAAAACCGGAAGTCGAAATGGTGGCAGCTCATGCCTAATTCCAAAAGTAGATTCAAAAATTCGGTCATTTAAACGAAAATATCTCAAGAAATTAAAAACTGAAAGAAAGGTACGAGGATTACATTTCAGTTTCAAAAATTCCTAATGTCCTGTAAAATCTGTACCCAATTAAAAAAAAACAAAAAAAAAAACATAAATTGCTGATTAAGTTAAAAATATATTGAAACATGAAACTAAATTGATCTACCATTTACAAGAAAAATCTCATAACGCGAATTGTCTTAGCCTTAATTCGCTTTGATTCGTCTTGATGAATGAAAAAGTATGCCAATCTAGCAACCAAACCTTATTAAATATAATTCTATAAACAGAACTTTATTAGAGATATACTATTCCTATGATGAATAGTATTAGAGTAACTTTTAAGAAATACAAACTGAATTATTTTGAAGTATTTTTAGGGCCTGATTATCTTTTAAATAATCATTAAATTTTATGCATTTATAAAAAAAACTTATACGGTCTCCTTTCATATATGATTATTGTATTAGTGGTTTTTTTTTTTGAAAATAAATATCTTTGAATATGTGCTTTTTCAAAATTTGCTCGAGAATAAAAAGTTTAATTCAAGTAGCTTATAAAATATTAATTAAATTCATGTTTATGAGAATTAAGAAATGTCAAATAATTAAAAGGAAAAATTCTTTTACTGTAACTGTATTTTTTTATTAGATACTGGGTTAGTATACTACAATCAGCAGTTTTTTTAATGAAAAAATGTTTTAATTGCTTTTAAATGAAATTTAGTTCATTTTCACAGTCAAAGTTCTGATTCTTTTAATCTCGTTTCTTTAAAGAGAAAAGAATGCCTTGAAAATTTGATTTTTCGACATTCCATTCCAATTTATTATAATAAGTTGCCTTAAAATCTTTCTGGGAAAAAGATATAGAAAATTAAACTATGAAAGATGAGTTAAAAATTATGATTATTCAACTTGCTAGTACTAAGAATATTGAATTCCATTATCAATGCATTTATAATTTCCTTACAATTTTTTTTAATAATAAAGTATATATTGTCGATTAATATTCATTACTTTAACAGCATATTCAACTTTTTATACATATTTTTCCATTCAAATGTAGAAAGCAATATATATTTATATACCCTATTTTTTAATCACAGACATCTAGAATTTAAAATAATAAAGCATTAGACTCCGAAAAAAATATTTTCAGAAAATTTAAATTTTAGTAGTTACATTTATAATGATTTACTTTCTTTTCATATTAATACCAGCTCATTTTTTGTTACAATATTTTCAACAATTCCTTGTTTCTCAAATTTTGCTTTGACCTTTGAATTTTGATGAAATTTTTTCCAATATTTTGGCAATATTATGGAAATTATTATAACTTTTTCTAAAATTTCAATCGGATGGAGCTACTTAAAGGTATAAAACTTAATTAAAATTATCGATAAAATGTTAACTAAATTCAAAACATATGTATTGTATCAAAGCTGGATGGATCAATTGCATAGAATTTCAGAAAGCTGGTATATCAGAAAATGAATGAGATATTTATAACAAAACCTCACTTTTTTATATATATATTTTTTATGTGAATATTGTGTTTTATTCGCTTTGTGATCGGTAGGTAGCTTGTCATCTGATTATGACATTTGAGGTTTGTTTTGCCAGTATTGTTTGAAATATTTAATGAAAATTATTATTACGTCGTAGTAAATATTTCAGTTGCACTGGACTGTGTAATGTGTCAAAGAGATTTACAATAAAGCTTTAATTCACACCAAATTAAAAGCAAATGAGTTTAAAGCAATATTTGTTAATTTTACTTTTATATAGTCCGCTTATGGCAACATTAGTAAATAGCTTTTAGGTTTATATTTTTCAAGTAACGAAAACTTATAGTCTCTCATCTAGCAATAGTAAGAATAATTAAGTAATACCCTGCATTATTTTTTAAATAGTAATGGGGCATCTAGCGCTATCAGATTAAGAATAAAATACTTAGAAAGATCCAGTGAAAATCTGGCAATTTAAAAAGAAAAGCTAATTGTAAAGCTAATAAATTTTCGGCAAAATGTGAAAAATGTCTTGAATATTTTGATACTGGAGATATTTCTTCTTTAAAATTTGATTAAATTTCGAATTGATATCCTTCATACATCCATTTATTCATTAAATTTTGAGTTTCGGACCAGTTTATCCAACAAGGACAGAATTACCAGACAGGGGGAGGAGAATCCCAGGAATATGTGAATCTAATATAAAATTGTTTCTTTTTTAAAAACTTATTTTCAGAAAGTAATATTGGGTGAAAATGTGTACATCTTAGTGCTTTATTCTGGAAACCAAGTCCATTCTTGATTATAAACAGCGGTGTATTTCTATTTAGAACGTCAAGAAAACTTTCCAGAGCCGCTAGCCTGTTTAGTTTAATTTAGTATAATTATATTAAAGTTTCGTTTAAAAGCTAAATAAGATGGACTCGTAATTGTGAACCATGGCCAGGTGACGAGGACGACAGCTGCGTTGGCAACCCCTCCACACTACATCAGAGGAAGGACATTTGGCCTGACATATTTAACTTGCAACAGACCCCTTTACGCGTCAAATCAGTTAGGCCGCTAGACAGGGAGAGCTCTTCAAACGTATGCGTCTAAAATAGTTTATTTTCATAATTATTAAATAAATCATTTTCCAAAAAATGCAAGTTCTATTAATGATAAAATATTAGGATGATATCTGTATTTTATCACGAAAAATTGGGCGAGTTCCCGTATATTTTATTACAATTTGTTACAAAAATTTTTAAACCCGAACTTCAATTATATTGTGTTCAAAAAAAGTTACCGAGAAGTCTGGAATCATAATAGACAAAGAGAGCAAATATATATTCACATACTTAATAAAATAAAAAATATGTTAAACTAAAATAAATCAATAACAAATTAAATGAATCATTAAATGTTCTGATATGTATAACTACCTAAACCATTTTATTTAAGAAAAGGTATTAATGTTCACTGTCAAAAAATACTTAAATCCTCTAGTGATTATAATATCTGGTATCTGTTCAGCTATTTGTATCAAAAAAATAAATTATACAGAACACAATTAGTTCTGTAAGATGTATTTTAATTTATTCATCATCGCTTTCTCATTTTCTTAAAACTTAGTTTAAAACACTTTTACATAAAAAAGCTACTGCAAAGTATTCAGTAATCAAAAAGTCAACTTAGTTAAAATGTTTAAAATAAAAATTTCTCACATGTTGTTGTCAGAAATTTTTGTAAAGCTCTTAGTTTAGCTTTCTTATTTTTATAGTAGAAAGCTTTTAAATTTAAATTTTATAATGTGTAGTAAAAACTGTGACTAGCCCGAAATTGCAGCTTTATATTAAAATTTCTTGTGCTTTTCTTCGGCTTCCATTTCTCTCATAAAGATTTTCTGGGGCTTAAATTTATAAACGTAAAGTTAAGCATCATTTTTTTCTCTTATGGAAATTCACATTATTAATTACATATTCTTCAAAAATTTTCCTTATAAATAATGTGAATCACACAGAAGATGTTGTTGAAAAATTTAGATATAACTAAATGTAATTTTTATTTATTTTTAATATAATTAATGTAAAAATCATTTTTTTTGTTAATTAAATACTTTTTTCTTTCGTCATCAAACAAAATGCCAGTGCTAAAGGTTTACTTTTCAAATGTAATTTAAAACAGGAGAAAGGAAGGTATTTAAATATTATTTATTATATTTTCTTAATTATTAATAAAGATTTCATGAAAAAAACGTTTCAATTTATATTACTTAAAATTTAATTCAAATATAACACTATTTATTCTCGACGAAGAATAGATAGATTCAAATCATAGATTGTTTCCAGAAATTTAAGAATTGTCTGTCTTATGATTTAACGCGAACACTTAATTCCTCGAGAAAAAAAATCCTTGAGATTTTTTTAAAAAGTTAGTTTGACGAGGTGAGATTTAACTTACAGGTTAACTAATACGCTTCACACTTTTCTTGGAGTTCTTAGTATTGGTATGTCTTTTGACAACCAATACAACCAATACAATTTTTTGTATGTATTTTTTTTCCAACAACATTTGATAACAATGTTTAATTTTAAATGCATCAAATAAAGAAAATAAACAGAATCGTTTGAAATATCGATTGAAAACATATTAAGCCTAACCACATTAGAGTGGGAAAAAGACAAACTGAATTCATTTGTTTTACTCATTTGGCGATTGGGAAATGATTTTTGGCGGGAAAGTAAGAAAAGTGTCGTTTATAATATTTTCCTCGCAGTTTTTCTGTTTTTTCTTTCTTTAAGAACCTTCCTCATGTCTCTTAAAGAAAATATTTTTTTAAAAAATAACCGAATTGGTCGAGCCTTTCTCGAGTTTGGCGCTTAGAAACACATTTGGCGACTTATTTTTATTTATATATATAAATGCTTATTCTTTTAATACTTAAATTATAATTTAATGCCGAGAGGAAAAATAATAAAAATAGGTAGCCAAACTCCATTACCTCCATACCCACCCAGGTGGTGAGAACGAAACACCGTTCTAGAAGCTTCTCATTCCCGTATATGAGGTCCTCCTCCCCCCTCCTGTGGAGAGGAATCTGACTTATAAGAAAGATTTGAATGGACATTTTATAGCAGTCAACTAAATAGATAGTTTTTCGCCAGTGAAAAACAGGCAAATAGATTTATCATGAGCAACGTTAAGATTATCAACTAATTAGATGATTAAATTTCATTATATTCAATTACAAGAATAAAAATAAAAATTGGTAGACAACTAATCTATATAAATGAAAATAGATCGCCAAATGTGTTGATAAACGCAAAACTCGAGAATGAGTTGACCAACTCGGCAAATTTTAAAAAAAAATATTTTCATTAAGAGACATGAGGAAGGTTCATATAGAAAGAAAAAACGAAAAAATTGCAAGGAAAATAGTGAAAACGACACTTTTTTTTACTTTCTCGCCAAAAATCCTCATTTCCCCGCCGCCAAATGAGTAAAACTTCAGTTTGTTTTCCCACGATAACGATTCTGTTTATTTTCTTAGCCTTTGACACATTTAGAAGTAAACATTTTAATTAATCGGTTTTTCGGATTCATTTTGATGTACTTTTGAATTAAAATAAAACAGAATGATGATAATTTAAATTTTTTAAATCTATATTGCACTACCCCAACTGGCTTAGAAAATTCAAGCTTTGCCCCAATTGACGATTAAAATTCACACATGTGCAGGGTGTTGACAATTGTGTTTCCATTTTAATTAAAAGTTTTAAAAAATATGTGTATTATACAGTTGCAGCTATCTCAATCTCGATCGATAAATAAAATGGACTTGACTTGATTTTAAAGAAATAGGACTTGATTTGCGGTTTTGCTTTATTTCAGGTACGCACTGTAAATAAATAAATTGTTTTTAGAATAATTGTTGTGTGCTTTCCCATACGTACGAAGTCGCGGGTAAAAGCTAGTTTTAAATAAATTCTACAAAGCTTAACTTTTTTTTATTGACAATTATTGAAAAATCTAAAAAAGATAAACAAATCGTACCCTAATTATTGTAAGATAGATTCAACAAATTAAGAAACTCACTAGCATCCCATTGTAAATTCTTGTGCCAAAGAATTCGCTAAGCCGCCAAATGTAGCAAAGCCCCCTTCTCTATAGAAAGTATTCGTCGTTAAATGCAAAAACTTGGCGAAAAGAAACTAAGCCGCTGAAATGATGAATCTTATAAATTTGATACTGTCGCTCAGAACAGAGGCGTCGGAAAAGGGGTTTTCGGGTTACGAAATGCAAGGAGCAGCTTCGAAAGAAGTAATACAAAACTGGAGAAATGAAATTCCTACGAAATAACTAGAATATTTTCGAATGTTACTTTCTCGAAGCGAAACCGTTTCATTTCGCGTCACGGTTACTCCTCCTTACTTTCTCATAATATGAGCGGAAGATCGAGTTTCCGTTAAGGAGAGGGGGGTGGGGAGAGAAAAAAAAGGCTCTGGAAGTCGTTTATTTATTTTGTAGAATCGTCTGCGAAAAGCTTTCTGCAGTGACAGCTGAAATATAGACTGTTGGGGAAATGAATGCCATTTAATTGACGGATGACAGTTCTGAAGTGCTTTTTTAGGGTGATTCTCGTTTCATTTTCAGTTTTTGAAGTCTGAGAATCCTCCCACAAAATTTCGTTTCAAACAACAAAATTAAAAATCTACTAAATGTCTACTTTGCAAATGCTACTGTTCTTTAATTTACAGATTTAAAAAATAATAAATAGTTAAGTTTTTTTAAAAAAAATGTAATGAAATTGTTTCGTAGGACTATGATAAAAAAATCAATTACATTTTTAAAAAAATATTATTTAATAAAAATATTTTAGAATGGAGAAAAAATTATAAAATTTCTCATTTGCGATTCCTTTTCAAATGGAAAAAAATTAAGGAAACTTTAAGACTTGAAACTGAAACATTATATAATAATAAATAAAAAGAAAGTTGAATTGAAGATATGTATATCAAAATTGTGTAAATCTTTTTAAGATAATGCGGTTTCTAAATTGCTTTTGATGTATACGCTGAAAAATCTGAAAGAAAAATGTATTGTTAGTCATCAGAATACAAAGTTCTTTTCCTCTATGTTTTTAGCCAACTATGTTCATAGGCTATGTTTAAGGAAACCCTATAAATAAGTTTAAAAAATATTATGTTTAAATGGGTTTTATAAAGCCAATACCTGGTGGCAATTCATATTTTCATCACTACTATATTTTACTTTTAAAATTAGTTTTGAGCAATTTAATAATGAGTTAATTAAGTTATTTACTGATTACATTTTACATTTGGAAAGTCTTTTAATAATTTTTTTAATTAAACTATTGTTGATAAAATTAATAATTTAATCAAACAATTATTGCATTAATTAAGCTTAACTAAATTACTAATATTATGTGATACTTAATTACATTAATTTATCCCTAAAGTTAATGATAAATTAACGTTAGATTCATAATTTTAATCAAATAAAGATTGATTAATTAATTTTATTTAAAATTTAAGATCCAAATTAAAATTTTGAATTTTTTTTACATTTTTTACAGTTATTTCAGTAGATTTGCTCTGATTATGTTGAAAAATTAAAATTTTTATAGTACTGAGAAAAATATAAAATTCATATCTTTAAAATTCTAAATTCATCTATTTTTCACAGTATTGTGCCTTAAGCTTTTTTTTATATGTTTTGTTACTAATTCCTTCTTCTTTAGCCTTCAACTATGGAAATAAATCATTTGGCTAGATGTCTGATAAAACAAGAAAATGATTTTGATTTATTCACAACTATGAAAATATTGTCGTGAAATATACTAAAACTAGATTTAAAAAAAAAAAAACGTTTTATAGTAACTAAACTGGCATCATTGAAAAGGTAATTTTTTGGGAATTTTATAACGTTGCAAAAATCATTTTTGAACAGGAATAATTTTGTAACTTATAAAGGGAAAACATCAAAATCTATATTTTTTAACTTTAATTCTAATTTAAATTTTAAAGAAATCGTGTATTTACCCACCCTACAAAATATATCTGAACTAAATTTGATATTTATAGGTCAAGTGGTCTGGCTTGTAGAGAGCATCAGAGCAAGCATCTTCTTACTTTAAACGAGCAATTCTTGCATATATAAAAAAAAATTTTTTCGTTTATCTCGTGAAGGTTTTTTTTTTAAATCTTTATGGGGAGGTAAGTGTCTTTCCTGAAAGACCGCGACTTTACACACAAGCACACTAATACTTTTTAGTTAACTATTAAAGCATTTTTTTATTGGTTCTCAATCTGACAATGCCATATAGAAGAGCCATGTCCGATCCAATTTCACTATGGTAAAACTGAGTAAGTTCAGAGATATATGTAATGATAGATATCTGTAAATTGAATATTGTAATATATGTGGTGAATGCTATAAAAGTCAGTCTTTCAGATAACATCTCTCGAGTCGAAGTCGAACACACACCGACATACATAAGATTGTTAGAATAGCAAGCTAAACTTTGTGCATTCATGATTTTTTTTATTTAAATAACCATTTCATATTTAGGTAAGGTTGAAAGATATTCATATATTCATGTATAATTAGTAGGTGATTCGTATCTAAATAAATTTATTTAAAAAAATGCCATGCGAAACTTTTTTTTCTTGATATTTCATCTTTATTTGAAGTGGAGAATTTTTCCATTTTTCCTACATTTACATTTGTTTCAAAATTATTTTTACTTTTACAGAACTTACTGAGTTAAAATATATCCAATTAGTCCAACAAACAAATTCTACAATATTTTAAAGATGGTGTAAATATTCAAAATATCGTGTGACAATGCAAAAGTATCCTGCAATGTTTTTGAACTAAAAGGGTTTATTGAAAAATTAACGTCGAATTATTTCTGTAGTTTTTTTTCACTCGGTAAATCTACCTCATTTAGAACAGAAAAGGAACATTCATGACTTTCTTTTATCTTCTTTGTTAAAAAGATTTTACTCTTATGAAAGAAAATCATAAGTGAAGCAAATATCGGAAAATGCTATGCATAAAATCCGCGCCATAATGATCCATCATCAAAAAAGATAATACGAGCGACAACCGAGGCTCGGATACAACGGTAGAATTGATTACTTTTCCTCTTTAATGCTAGTTTATTGCATGTATACAATGCATAATTGAAATTCTTGTTTTAGTGCCTTACAGAAAATCAATATAATTTCAATTACGTTTTATTCTTTTGACTTGATGCAAAAAAATCAATGTTAATGGATAAAGGGATTGTCATGTATCTCCTCATCATTTGCCTTTTTTTTCTTTTTATCCCCTGAAAGATAAAAGAATATTTAATTTCCCCCTTTGAATTGGAAGTATTGACGTTTGCTAAAAATCAATTCAAAATAAAACATTTACTATCTTCGTTTTAATTTATCTGCTTTTCCTTCATTCAATCGGCAAAATGTTCTGTTGCCAGATTTGAAAACTCATCTTCTAATACAAACAGAATTGATGCTTTTATCAGTATATAATTCTTCCCTAAACTGAAAAAAAATATTATATTATTTGTACTCTATTTTTTTCTGTGTTGAGAAAGTTCATTTCATACCAATTTGTGCTTCAATATGTTTTGAATTCCGGAATTTGTATTCTGTATCGAATCTCACGCTTTTCCTGTTCTTCTTATTCATTTCCTATCTCATTTGAGTGAAGAAAAAAAAATCATTTTGTGATTGCAAATGGGTTTTGGGATAGAAAAAAAAATATTTGTGGAAATTAGTAATCTATACAAGATAAAAGAAGGCAATTTGCTTCTTAACTTGTAATAAGATATGAATTAAAATGATTTTCTTAATTGTATTTAAGAGCAGCGCTAAAAAAATCTAATAATTATTTGAACTTAGAGAAGAGTTTATTGAAAAATATCAAGTCAATCATTTGATCATTTATACTTTTCATTTTTTAAATTGCCAAGAAACTGATAGGTTTTACATTGCGCAGATTTGATTAAGATCAGATTCAATTCTGAAATCAGATTATTCGATATAGAGATTTGAAAATTTGTTAATAACGAAAATTATTATTCCCTATAAAGAATTTGTGCTTCTGAAATTATCAATAATCTTATGCAGTTGGAATCCGTGAAGCACGATTGAAATTACTCTTTGCTTTGACTTTAGTTTTCTTACGTCTATATTGTATATGGAAACTATATTTTGTATATATGTTATTTGCTTTTGGGTTACAAAGAGCTTACTTTGTATAGAGTTGTTTTATACTTTTTCTTTTTAACAGCATTTTCTTAGTTAAAGTTGTTTACATTTTTATGTTCCTCTAATAACTGTTGAAATGTTTAAACCTTTTTCTTTTTAACAGCATTTTCTTAGTTAGCATTGCTAACATTTTTATGTTCCTCTAATAACTGTTTGATAATTACTATGCTTGAAGACAAGGTGACAATTTTTGAGTATTTAAATTCGTTTCTTTTCCCGATCTGGTTCTTTGAATTAAGTTTTATGAAAATTAAGCTGATTAACCTGCACTTCCGTGCTCGGTGGGGGTTGCTTTGCGGCGGCTCATCATTATATCCGAATGGCTTCGGCCGGGACGGAGTATACCTATGCCATTTCCTATAAAGAATCTATTCTTGTAACGCTTAAAAGTAATTAATAAATAAATTAGAAATTATTTATTAATTAAGAAGAAAGAGAAATTAAGATTCATTCTTATTTATCACAACAATTACTTCCATCCGGGGGCATTTCAGATATCAATATAAGAAGCTTTTGAAATGATGGTCACTTCCCAAAACTTGGATAAGTACAGAAATGGCGTGGGGTCGATTACCCTTACCGATGATGGGACGTGCTATCTATTGGAAGGGTTGTACCGTGGCTAGTAATGGCACTTATAGTTCAACCTCAGTTCCCACCAATACTGTTGCGGTCATTCAAATTTATCCCTGTGCCTAAGGGAGGATTTAAATAGTCAATGTATGATTATCACGAGATTAAATTTATAGTCTTGACCTATATTAACAACACGATTGGTTGGATTTGTATGGATTAAATCGGTTTAATTTTTGCTTCAAAATGAAAAATTAAAAAAATGGCAACAGTTATTGTAATATAAATTATCATACAGGTGTTGTTTTTTTTTGACATTTAGTATTTAGTATTCTGCTTTAAAAAAATGTAAGGTAATATTCAAAGCAAAAGTTTTAATGCAGAACTAAAATGCGCTTTTAATTTTTTTTCAAGATATAAGATGATAACATCTGTGATACATTTAGAATTCCACTCTTCATACGCTAAAACAATTTTAAGTCTCAAATATTAGTATTTTGGACGATTTTATACCCCTTCAGTATTCACTTCAATGACTATCCACCAATTAAGGGACAGCTCTTCCTCGAGAAGGCTATTATTTATATTTAAATAATTAAATAAGATGCTTCAATGTTTGGATAATTATATCCTCAGAAGATTAGAACTTGGAATGTTAAAAACAGAACATCAAAAGTGTTTCACTCAACTCATTCCATTAAATATCTCTAACTTGATTGAAAGACAGTATAAAATTATAGAATTTGCATTTTATTCAACATTGTATTCATTTTCTGAAACATAATAAAACGTAATTCTTTAAGTCTGTATAATCATTTTTAGGTACTTAAGTATTATACCGTCCAACTTTATCGCCAAATTTGAAGTCGTCGCCAATGAGTTGCTAAACCGCCAATTATGACAATCCGGCAATGGTGTAATCCGTTGATTTTTATCTCCAGATTTAAATTTGTCGCCAATGAGTTATTAAACCGTTGACGATCGTTGACGAAGACGGTCTCATAAGTAAGTACCCATTTTTATTATCGGTCTTTCAATTTCACATCCACAGTTTAGAAATCAGCTACTGGAACACAATTGAAGAAAGTACCAGTGTCGGATTTAGAAATTTTGCCGACCTCTTTTTTTAAAAAGCAATAATTTTAGCTTCACATTTCAACACATGTTTAATTTAGTTAGCATAGAAAAAAATTAAATATGTATTGATATTTTACTTTATTACAATTATGGAAATATATTTGTCATTATTATTTATTAAAATGCATGGCAATCGATAATCAAGTTTATACACAGTATTTAAGTAAACACTCTATGTTCATAAATGTTGTTTTCTATTCTTATAATAAAGCATAATTTGGTTGGGAGGGACTATTTTTTAAAATTTTCTTTCATTAAAAATTAAACGAAATTTTGGCATCTTTCCACGATAACTTCTGAAACTTTTACAGAATGAAATTAGCTTTCACATCATCTTAAATCTGCTGTTGTTTCTAATAACAATTGCCATGTACAAACTTGCTGAGGCAGTCAGTAATTTTAAGATGTGGGAGCGTCTCTTGTTTCAAGTAGCACCAACTAAGCACAAGAGTATGTCTTAGTTAACGCATCACATTACGCTTGAACAGCCCTTTTTACAGGAAACACATTCACACATCTCATAGATAAAACAGAGCGAAAACAGCAATGCCTGAACGGGGACTTGAACCCAGGAAGGCCAGGTCACGATAAAGACGCTCTACCCTTGTGTGGGAAATTCCAAAGTGCAGAAAATTATCCTTTCTGCTATATCGATGGTCTAACCTATAAAAGAAGTTAATATTTTTATTGAATTAAAAAAATTTGCCCCATTTTTCAATAATTTATTATTTACTAGCTTTTTTCAGCGACTTCGTACACGTAGAAATTCTGATGTGTATATTTGAGAACAACTTTATATCAGAACACAATCAAAAGAAACAATAAAAAAATGAAACAGTATCAAATAATCTATATTAATAAAAATGGACCTCGAAATGCGTTGCTAAGCGCAAAACTGGAGAACGGCTTGACCGATTCAGCTAATTTTTAAAAAAATATTTTCTTTAAGACACGAGGATGGTTCTTATGGAGAGAAAAAATGAAAAAATTGCGAGGAAAATAGTTAAAACGCCATTTTTCTTACTTTCCCGCCAAAAATCTTCATTTCCTTCCCCCACACCAACTGAGTGAGATAGCAGGATGTAATAAATTATGATTTGTTTAAAAAGAAATACGCGAAGTCAGTTGGTTTTCATTCATAGATAACGGGATGTTTACAAAAGAAAGAAAATAGTTGCTTTTATTATTAGTTGGTATGAATATTTAATCTAGCCTGCACAAAATAAAGTCTGAGCAGGGAAGAAAAAAAATAGGGAAAAAAGGGGTTTGTAGAAAGAAAAGTAGTGAAGAAAAAAAAGGATAGAAAAGAAAAGATGCGTGTGTGTGTCACCATTATTTCGTCTGTGCGAGGCATTTTCCAAACTGTTTTTAAGCTTTCGCATCTCTTGAAAACCAATTGTGTCTTTATTTGTTTAGTGTGTTTACATTCATGAAAATTTGAATCATTATTCTATAAAAACAAAATTTTAGACCTTTCCCTTCACCATTTAAGTAAAATATCAATTCTGCGACAATCATTGCACGGATAGAAAGAGAAAGACGAGTAGTACAGTGAACAGATCATCTGAAGAAAATAATACTATAAATGAATTATATGAATATCAAAATTTGTTTGGTTAAAAAATATTTTGGTGAAAAACCTGTTGAGGCTCAGTTACATAAAATATTATAATACTGGCGAACCGACTGGTCGCCAAAGGCGGCTAGTAATGAATAAAATGATACTCACGCCCGTCTGGAAGAATGCTTATAATCAGTATAATCAACCTCATAGAAGCAAATTTTTTTAAAAAAAACTTCCTGTTTTCTATAAATGAAAACCAACTGATTTCGCGTATTTCTTTCTAAACAAATCAAAATTTATTACTTCTTGCTATCTCACTCATTTCGTGTGGGGAGAAGGAAATGAATATTTTTCACGGGAAAGTAAGAAAAGTGTCGTTTTAACTGTTTTCCTCGCAGTTTTTTTCACTTTTTCCCTCCATAAGAACCATTCCTGTGTCTTAAAGAAAATGTTTTTTTACAAAATTAGCTGAATTGGTTGAGATATTCTCCAGTTTTGCGCTTAGCAACGCATTTCGTGATTCATTTTTATTTATATAGATTTAATTTATTATTTTCCGTTATTTATTTGAAAATGAAATTTGACTTACACGAGCACGGAAAAATTAGCTTTTATCAACGAGTTACCATCACAAAAGCTTAAATTTAAAAAAATGAATTAAACATTAAGGTAAATTAAACTTAAAAAGATATAATTTTCAGCAAGTGTCTGTAAGAAATCAGATAAATATAAAATATGGTCTTTTGTTTTAAAAAATACAAGGAAAATTTTTCTATGATCTTCTACAATATCTATTATATTATGAAAACTAATATTATTTAAAATAAACGTGGTTTATTATATATACAAAGCATTCATTTTAATTAAGGACCAATGACAAATTTGTAAACCATTAGTAATAGACATACGTCTATCGATAAATGACAAGATTTTTAACTTCCGGACATAGCGAGTGAATAAAGTAATGGTATAAATATGGTAAGACTCAAAGTTCCTGAAGATATCTGTTCGTCCCTAGAATGTGAACCCAACAAAAGCATTTCCATGCTCAGATTGAGCAAGGAACGATTTCGATATAAGATGATTGAAGTTTCATAAAATCAGTCACGGATTTACAAGGGAGATGACCTGGGTTGTTAAATTGAGTTCGGGATGATATTCAGTATAAAGTATCTTTAGGATATTCGATCATTAAAATATGAAAGCATAATAATCAGTCTGACATAAATGGCCTCCAAATTTTTGGCTTAACTTACATACTATTACTAAGATATGAGAATAGTTTTAATTAATATGCTATTTTCTTCTTTTTTGTGCATAATTCCTTATTCTTTTAATACTTGAACTTAATTTTTATAAGAAAAATATTTATAAATGTAACTTTAACGGTTATAAATGATTTAAATTACTGTTATCGTCTTAAAACAATTAATTTTCCCATTTTTTTTTGGATTTCAATAGTGATATTTTCTTTGTTCCCAACCAACGGAAACGCCTTTATATCACACATAAAGAGAGCAGCTGTTAATTCACTAAATATGTAAGCTTAAATTTACAATAATAATATGGAAAAGAAATAATAGGAAGCAGATGTTAAGTTCTCTAATGCGCAGGCAGGTGGTTCCAAATTCAATTATTGTTCGAATTCAGACGATGGCTACGGAAACAAAGCTTTTTAAGTTGAATTTTGAACCGCTCTTTATTTAATTAAATGTAAAAAAAGTCATAATATTCTTTTAAATACTTCTTTTCTGTAATAATTTACTTTGAAAATTTATTTATTTTAATTACTTTTTAAAAATTAAATTATAATTCAAATATTATAAAGATAAATATGAATGCAGAAAAAGGAATATCATATTAGTTGAAAATCCTCTGTAAATCTTCATTAAATTTGTTATTTATATTTATTATTTATATCTATTTTTCTTTAAAAGATTATTATTTATATCTATTTTTCTTTAAAAGATCATTATTTATGTTTATTTTTCTTTTAAAATTTAAATTATAAATCATGTTTGTTGTTACTTATGGCATTTCAAAAGCCCTCTGCCAGATCTGTCAGTGATTTAAGCCGAGTGAGCGTCTCTTTTTCAATAGCGCCAGGGTGGATCAAGAGTACGTTTTATCTACTTCATGCGTCACAATCACTTGCACAACCACTTTTTACAAGGTGCAAAAGGTGCACATTCACAAAACTCACAGATATAATTCAGAAGAAGAAGAATCAAGTCTGAAACAGGACTCGAACCCAGGCACCCAGATCACGAGGAGGATGCGTTACCTCTATGCCAGGACACCGAAATAATTCATGTAACTATTGGGAGAATAAAGATTTATTTCTTAAAAAAGAAAACCCCAACTATTAAAATTACTTATAAATTATAGAATAATTTACAAATAATTTTTTAAAAAATTAAAAGAAGGACACATTAAGTACAGAATCAGGGTCTTCTGCTTACGAAGTGATTATCTAGACAATGTCGTCAGTAGACTACGGAACCACAGCATTATGTTATCAGTATTTAAGCTGTATCGAGAGTCTGAAGATTTGGAATTAACTGACTACTACACTTAGATATTTTAACGAATGATCATCTTAAAGGTGCACTATCATTATACAAAATCATATTCTGAGCTTGATTTACCAACCTGTGCTCGCCCCTTGTTAAACATTACAAGATCCTTTCTTTTTATAGACTTTTTATAGACGTTTTAGGGAATTTTTGAATTAATCAGCATAATAACGATTGAAGTATTTTTTTAATTATTAATTTAACTTTTTGGAAATTAATTTGTTTTTATTTATTTATTATGTCTCAAAATTCCACGACAACCCTCGAGTCATGAAATTTTTTTTTTCATAAAATATCATTTAACCAGAAGTTTGAATCACTTAATATGGAATGTTAATAATATCTTAATATTTCATTATTAATTGAATTTTTATTTTTTTACACATTTGTTTATTTATCAACTCAAAAAAATCCAATTTTTAAATTCAAATGATTGAGATTTTTATTAACCTAATATAATAATACTCTGTATAGTAAGAAAACTATCAATGCATAAAATGAAACTTATCTTGAAGGCCTTTTTTAAAGATTCGGGACAAGCTACCCGCTTTGTACTTTTTTTTTTATCATGTTGTGCTTTTGCGTATGTAACAGTTATGACTAATTGGTTGTAGTTAATAATAACCTGAAATTGTCACAAACCTATTAATCACTTTAATCAGTTATCCCACATCATAATCAATTAATCATATTAATATACATATTAATAGTATATATATTTAAAAAAATAGAGGTAATGCACCTTCACCATGATCTGGATTCGAGTCCCTTTCGGATGCGGTTGTTCTTCTGTGTTGCATCTATAAGGTGTGTGAATGTGCGCCCTTGTAAAAAGGAACTGTGCAAGCGAATGTGATGAGTGAGTAGCAAAAGTTATACACTTGGCCCTAGTTGGCGCTACTACAAAATAAGATATACTGATAAGACTTAAATTGTTGACTACCACCTCGAGCTTGTCCATGGAAAATGCCATAAGAAACAACAACAACATATATTGTATAAGAAAATGAAATGATGATCTCAATATCAATGTTCTTAATTAAAAATTTGAGATTATATAAAAATTCGGATTGTAGAAATTTGTGAAAATGGAGTCCCTTTTCTATAAATATTAAAGATTGAAGTTTTATGATATTAAGGATTTAATTTTGATTCGTTTTCTAAAAATCTACTTCAACGTATAGAAAAAAATAAATTAAAAAATTAAGTTAATAAAAACATGTCAAAATACTCATAATTGTGAATTGGGAAAAAAAAATTACTACGAAGTAAGAAGATATCTCAAAAAAAAAAAATAGAGTAGCGATTAATATTTGTTCTAAAACAAGACTATAGCTCATTTCTTTGCGGTATTCCACGGCGTTTTGCCAAACAAGCGTCTTCAAAGAAGATGAACGATCTTCATACTTTATATATATATATAAAAAAAAGTGAGAAATGCTGTTTGTAACCTGCCATTCCGAAACTCTAAACTTCCGCTGACGCAGCACATTTTCGCTTTTGAAATTGTCTCCCTCTCGCATCGAAGCGTTCGACTAAGTAGGCCGGCAAATGAATCGTCGGAGTTTCTCTTTGGTATTTGGCAACATGTTTCGAAGATCCGATAGAGCAGGAATGTTTTAATTAGAAGGAAAAGAATGTTTTAATTAGATGAGGGACAAAATTGTGCCCTCCTCCTCCTGTGCTGATGTTTCCGCGAGTTTTTGGCATTATCCGACTGACTGGCAGAATCAAATCAAGATAAATATCCAACAGATGTGGAGCTCCTCGTGCGATGTAAACAAAAGAAAAGCCAAAATCTATTTTGGATAACTAATTCTGTTTGCGAAAAAATGAATCATTTGTCGTGCTCTATCAGTAGCAAGAGGCATCATTGTCTTCGGCGACTTTCTTAGAACAATTTGAGAATATAAACGTTCCGCACTTCAATTTAAAATTCTTAATTCTCTAATTCCTTAACGAATTTGCATTTAGGTTTGGAAAAAAATAATACCGATGAACAGTTAGAAAGAACATAAGCTATCAGATTTGTACTTTGAGAAAGCTTAACTGAAAAAAATCGAACAAAATTTAGTTAGTATCGGGTATTTCCTAGTAAGCAAATTTAAATTTCATAAAAATTTAAAATATTAATCACATAATAAATACAATATTAATACAAACAATTTTTTAACAAAGGTTATATTTCATAGATCTCTCAATTAATGGCAACCGTGAGACAAAGATAAGGCAACATTCATTTTGTAGTTATTCCTTTTTTATAAAAAAAAAAAGAAGAAGGTTGATTTGCAAACCTAAAATATTAGCTAGGACAGATTGTTGAAAATATTTTACACAAAGTTGACATTTTTTTAATTCAATAATTATTTTATTTTTTACAGTGTAGCTCATATTATATAAATTAATTAATACTCTCTCTTTGCTGCATAATATTGTGGACTTAAGGCAAAGTATGAAAAATACAAGTGCTCTGATTTTTATTTTCACAGTCCTGTATATGAACTTTTCATACTTAGTAAAATAGAAACGATAAAAGAGTGGCCATAGTGGAAGCCTTTATCTTTCAATTAATTAAAACTGAATTTTGACCAATATCTACAATTTTAGTAAGAAAATCACTTACCAGATATCCTTTCTTTAAACTATTGAGGTTTTAAATCATCATATTTACATGCATATGAAACTGCAAGATGATTGATAGTCAGTTTTTAGAGAAACTCAGATCAAAATGAGACACTGATCTACATTTAAATGTTAAATCTATGCACCAAATTGCACCTCTCTAGTCCTGTAATTACTGTGATTACTTTCATTTAGACGGATAAACTTCCTGTAAATGGGTTTTGTAAAAAATTAGGTTTAAAGAGCCATACTGAATTCAGGGCCTGACTACGACAGAGGCATACGAGGCAATTGCTCCAGCCCCCCACGTATGTGGTATCCCCAAATCGAATATAAATTTTATTTCACGTTTCCCTTTTTAATGAATGTCCTTCATTACTAAAGTAGTGAAGCAGATGAGGCCAAGTTTTTTACCGGGCCCCAACTAGGCTAAGTCGAGCCCTGACTGAATTTCATATGTCTAGCTCAAAGCCTTTTTGAGTTATCGTGTTTTTGGAATCCCTCACGTGCTGGCGTAATTCCAAATATATATTTTCCGAATTCAGAGTGGTCTAAAACGTGAAGGCTTTTTTAAAAAATATTGTATTACTTTCTTTTTGCATTATTTGTATACAAGAAAGTAAAAAAAGAATTTGAAAAATTAAAAAATGATTAAAATGAAATCTGCTATGCCTATTTCAATGCATCATGTCGGAACATCATTTCTTGAACGGCCAAACACCATCTGCTCGTGTAAGTTGAATTATATTCTTATTCACTTTCATGGTTTTATTGAATGAGTCAATTTAGTACAGCAAACAATCCAAAAGAACTTTGTCTCGCATTTATTGTTTAAAAAAACTATCACATTTTCTATTTATTTCATTTCATATAAACGCGTTCTCAAAATAACATCTTTTTCTAGGTTTTATTTACCGTAGTCATTAACTTATTTTTTTAATCAAATCTTTTGTAAAAGCGATGGTAACGCGATATTAAAAGCTGATTTTTTGAGATCTCGTGGAGATAATAAAATTTCATTTTTTCACCAAAAGGGTTTTTTTTGACGCCAAAAACATTATCATAAAAACAACATCATGTTCTGACATGATAATATAGTATTCTTTAAATTGTCTTAAAAACCAATTAAACGTTTTTATTATAGTAATACAAAAATAGTGCTGTTAATTCATATCCAACTGAGGATATATATTTCGCTTAATAGGAAAACTCATTATGTGAAAAATGCATAATCAGACAAGTTCATTCTAGTTCATATGAAACCATTAAAACGAATAAAAATATAATTTAACTTACACGAGTATGTGGTGCTTAGCCGTTCAAGAAATGATGTTCTGACATGATACATTAAAATATGCATAGATGATTTTATTTTAATCTTTTATTGTTTTTTTCCACTAATAATCTCTATATAGTTTGCCCACAGCTAATTGCCTCAAAAATATAAACAGGTTGCGTCTGTAAATATCTGTAAGTTCAACCTATTGTCACCATTTGTTTTTAGGTATTTTTGTTCACTTTCTAAAACGTTAAATATAGTTGTGCAGGATATGACATTAAAAGAATTTTGTGTGGATATTCCTAGATGCTTTTTAATGTTTTTTCTTTCCTTTTTTTTCTCTTTTTCCCATCTTGTGTGCTTATCCAACTGGATAAAAAAACTCAGCCTTATAGGCCTCGAGGCGTAGGATGAGACTATGTTATGTTATATGAATATATTAACTCAAAAACGAAATTAAGTAGAACAATGTGACTTGGTATGTAGTCGTAATATCAAATTCGTAAATTTTTATCGAAAAATCTTCGTACAAAACATGCCAAAAATTCAAAAGAGTTTATTAAAGAGATTCAGCATACATACTTATCATCAGAACTGTGAATGTATTACGAAATTTGGGTTATCAAAAATGTTAAAAGTCTGTCTAAAATGGAAAGGCATTGGTTGTTTAGTGTATCCACACGCGTTTGAACTCAATAGCTTGATAAAGCGAAGACTTACAAAAAAAAAATGATATGCTGTCCTGCAGTTAAAATGACAGACCTATGCCAAATTTTAGATCCGGTCGGTGGGAAGGAAGACAACTAAAATGCATTCTCATCGCAAAATGCACTTCACTTCCAAATAAAAGTCAGAGGGATGGAGAAACTACGATTGCTGTAATCTTCGTGAATTTGCCTCTATGAGTTATTCTACCTCTGTTATATGTATTCAGAGAATGTAAAAGATAATAGAAAGAGACCAGAAAAAGGCGTTGCATTATCTAAACTGTCAGTTTTACTGATCTTATATAAACAGCAGGTAAGTGTAAATTTCTTTTCTAAGGTAGAAATACGTTGAATTTATCGCGCATATTCTTTCCATAACGCTCTTATTTGTTATAAGATTACATGCCGATAAAAAAAGCCAATATGAGCTTATGCCTTCTGAGGAATTTTAATGGGTTTTTTTCTTGTAAATTTAGGAATTTTCTTAAATTTATTTACAGACTATTATTAAGTATGCCAAAGTAATGTTTGAACCCTGATATGAATAAAGATACTAACACGATTCCAGTATTATTTGATCAAATATTGAACATTTAACTTCAGTTTCTTTAAAGCCATGTTTATCAGAAATTATGATAAAATCCAGGAATAAAGACAATTTAAAGCGGCAATAGCAAATTAAATATATTTGATAGATTCGATTGAAAACTGTAAAATGCAATATAAGGCAGATTTCTTAAGGTAATGGATATGTTTCTAAAATTTCAATAACTTTAAAATTTTCCAATATAAAACCAATTACTATTGTTGTGAATTTATATTTTCCTGAATTAGGATTTTGAAATGTGAATTCGTTGAATAAAAGTAATTTAGCCCAGCATAGTACAGTATAATATGTAAATCAAATTATACTCAATGGGTCTGTGAAAATAATATACTTAAATATATTCATTACAATTTAATACATCTCCAACGTAGTTTCGAAACTATTTTGCAATATGAGTTTTTGTCGAATGCACAGCTACCTGATTTGAGAGGGAGAAAAAATAAATTACTTCGAAAATTTTCGCGATACATTAAAGAACGTTTTCTCATCATAACCAGACGATTATTTTAGAATAAAAATTGAGAAATTTATTTTGAAAACTATTTTTTTTTCTCTCGGTCCTCCCGTTGGAATAACTTTGCAGGTCAGTGCAAAGGAAAATTCCAGCCATATTTAATCAAGCGGCGGGGAATTACGATCCTTTGCATAACCCTGGCAACGAGCTTTAAAGTATCCACTGGAGGAAATTACAAGCAGACGATCCAAAAGAGAGAGGCGCAATTTATTCCGAAACTTCTCAACTCCACCCAACGGGTAATGGAAAAGAGAATTTCTGGAACTCTGTGCCGCTGGAATTTAAGTGTAATTTCTTGTTTCGAGCGATATTTATTGGAAGCGGCGGCAAAATTGCAATAAAGCGCGAACATTTCTTCACTTTGGGGAAATGTTTAGGACGGAATGCCCTCCCCCTTTTTAAAGATAAGAAGAAGAAGAGTCAAAGCGATTTCGCGAGCTTCTGCGTTAACAACAGGCCAGTTATTTCTGTTTTGGAATTCGCCCATAATTCGAATATTCGCCGGCAACGTCCGTCGTGCAGGATAAAAGGCCCGCCTTTCCTACTTTCTGGATACCTAATTTGGCTGAAAATCCGATGATTTGGCTACTCTTTCACTCAGATTAATGATGCGTTTTCTCGATTCTGGCGCTTTTTTTCTGTGTGCGTTAACTGTTTCAGCGAAAATCTTTTTCGAAAGGGACGCGGCCTGGTTTCTTCTTTCTTTTCAGGTAGTTATTTGGAAGGGGATTTCGAGAAAGATTCTTCAAAAGAAGGAACCTTCTTCCGTGTTTTCTCTTGAATGAATTTACCTCATGAGCGTTAAAATTGTAAGAGAAACTAAATTTTTCGTCAATTTTGGATATTGCCTTTCTTTTGTGCTATACATTGTGAAACTATAGAAAATGGTATTTGAGATATTTCAGTTTTTTTTTAATTGTGTAAACTTTTCTTACTTCTTTATCTTTTGAAGATTTAGAATTCATAGACATTTTAACTATCAAAACATCATACGTTTCTGTTCGATTAGAATATATGTATCTCAAAAGAAAGAGAACCTTCGGGCTTGCTCCATCTACGATGTATAGTCAATCAAACCTTGGTAAAAAAAATCCATTTATTATTTTCGCATCTTTTGAAGATTTAGAATTCACAAAAGTTTTAATCCTTATCTGTAATATAATATCAAGCGGTTTCTATAGATTTTAATATAAATATCTCGAAAGAAAGAGTACCTTCATGATATGTCAGGTTTGCTGCCACCACGCAGTGCAGTCATCAAACTTCGGTTAAAAAAATGTATTCCATTTATTATTTTCTAATGACTAGAAACAGCAGAACATATTTTTTCTTACTTTTTGGTAATATAAACCAGGACATTTACAATATAAATAATTCAGTAATTATTAAATTATGAAAGGGTTTCAAAAGTTAAAATATCCGAGAAAAATATTTCCTCATTTGTAAATTAAAATCCCGCGCCTCATCACAATAAATGTATTAATTTCATTAAAAAAATATAAGATATCTAAATGAGATTTTAGAAGAATAAAAAAATGAACATTCAAAAAGAAATTAAGACTTTAAGTAAATATTCAAAATTTACTTTAAGAGTTTAAGTTCCCTCGTGACAAAATGTCAAATCCTGAATGATGGGATCGTTAGTTGAAATTCCGAATCAATCGAAGTTTCGGTATGCATATCACTTTCATGCAAGTTAAATTTACAATGCAGAAGTTAATGTTCTTAATTGATGTAGTATTAGTGAATGAACGCAAAAACCTGGCGTTATCTGGTTATCTGGTTACTTATAGTAACCATGGAATAAATTCACCTGGAATATACTTTATTCCAGGTTAACTAAATAGGTGCATACTTCATAATTACAATGTAAATCACTCCCAAAAGGCACCTCAGAACGAGGAGAAGTTTTCGGATTGGTGCTTGGTTCTCGCCACCCTAAATAGTATACAAATGGTGAGAGTCGACTAGCTCTTACCAATGACGAGATGCACTTCGAACGAGATGGGCAGTACTATGCCGGTGGTGGTCCTTAAAACCCAACCTTAATTCTCACTAGAATTGCTGTCGAGACGATCCGATCAAACAAATTTCATCCGAAAGCTTTAATTAGACAGATTAGAGTAATCAATGCGGTTACCGATTAAATTGAAAACGCTTATAAAAGCAACATTGGCATGATAATATATTTCACGCCAAATAAAGTGAGTCCGGGGAAAAAACACAGGGGAACAAAAGAGAAGGAAGCACAGTTACATAAAATAATAGAGCACCTGCATGATGCGTGGGCACATATGTGTTTAATTTATCTATTGTAATATTCTAAATAATTGCTAAAATCAACAAGCAAAAAATATATACTGCAAGCAATCTAGTGGAATCTTTTTGACTTTTCTACTTATGGCCACGCTCTTGCTCTTCTGAAACTTTCACTTCTTACTTGAAGAATTTTCTCACAGAGGTAGTGCGTTTTCCTCGTGTTCTGGGAGTCCCGGTTCGGGCAGGGTTGTTCTTCTGTGTGCTATCCGTGAGATGTATGACTGTTCCCCCCTGTAAAAAGGAGCTGTTAAAACAAATGTGATGAGCGTGCAGTTAAGTCGTACTCTTGGCCCTAGTTGGCGCTACTTCAACAACAATAGACGCTCCTTTCGGCTTAAATCTGCTGCTGCATCAGCGGGGGGCTTGTCCATAGGCAAGTGCCATAAGTAATAACATCAACAACAGAATTTTCTGTCCGAAGCAGTTCAACTTTCCACTAACAAAGACAAAATTTCATACCTCAGTATGGCAAGCAATACAAAGTCAGTGGTTCTTACGTATTGCTTACTTACGAGCAATAGATGGAATATATATATATATATATATATATATATAT
>JAOUZG010004491.1:3688071-3712729 GCA_026289955.1 Argiope argentata | reverse complement strand
TATATATATATATATATACAATTACGTGGAAATAAAATAGGAACGCATTTGTTATTTGGCGTTTGGCAACACTTCGACCTCATTCGCGAACATAAACAAGCGATTAGATAAGATTTTTACGCGAACGCTATTCTTGCATCGGTTTTAAGAAAATTAACGAAAAAGTAACACACAAAATTTTTACGAAGAGTTTAAGTCGTGTGGCATCGATTTTAAAGCGAAATCTTCGAAAAAGAGCAGACAGGTCTTCTGAAAATGCTGCCGAATCATTCATAAGAAGATCCAATCGTAACGAACGAGACAGGGTCAAATGTTTATGTGTCCGGAGAGAAGTGTCCGAACTACAGGAACATAGATGTCGGACTAAGTGTGTTCTTTTTGCCAGGCACGTTACTGGGAAAAAGAAGTAAGTGCAAGTGGCAAATACACAAAATGTTGCCATGATCAGAAAATTGTTTTGGAACATCTGTTGAATTCACCGAAAATGTTAAAAGATTTGCTGATCAGTGATTCAACCGAAGGAAGAAACTACGGACGCATAAAAAATAATATAATTCTGCTTTAAATTTTGCTTCTGTGGGAGCCCAAACTAAACCTTCTCCTGGTATAGGGCCATATTGCTATAAGAAACATGGTCATATATACCACATGGTTTCTCCTATATACAGCGGTCATAACAAACAAGGTTATGGCCAGTTATATGTGTTTAATACCAGGCTTGTAAACTATCCGCATCTCTGCTTTGGATTGGCCGGGCTGCTTTATCTTGGATAGTTAAATGCCGAGTTTCCGAACGAAATGAATATTAGCAACATCAGTGTAATAATTGAACATGGGATTACTGTCATACTTTTCTATTAAAACTGTGCATTGGTGTTCTTGAAATATCTCTGATAGAAGATGTGATGGAAGACAGATAACCATTAATAACTTGTCTAGGAGTCATAAATTTCATGTTAAATAGAAAGTAACAACATTAATACAATGGTTGAAGAAGAGGCGTGTGCAAATTTTTACAAGTTGAAAATGACTAATTAAATAGTATTTGTGGATTTCTTTTAAGTAGGGAAGGAGATAGCATGCAATAGTCAACCTCTGACAATATACGAAAGGATCCTGAACCTTCATATGTTGTTGTTGTTACTTATGGCACTTGCCATGGAAAAGCCACACTGATACTTATCAGCAGAATTTAAGCCGAAAGGAGCGTCTCTTTTTTTTTTTTTTTTTGGAAGAAGCGTCAACGAGGGTCAAGAGTACGACTTAGCTACACACTCCACACAGTCGCTTGCACAGCCCTTTTTTACGGGGGGGGCACAGTCACACAACTTACAGATAGGACATAGAACAACCATGTCCGAATCGCGACTCTAACCTGGGACTCCCAGAACACGAGGAAGACGCGCTACCTCTGTGCCAGAAACCCGGCGAACCTTCATATGAAAATTACAAAAATGGATTAGTAGTTTATAGATTTTTTGTTTTTAAAATATGGGTTAATAATAGTGTAATGTATTACAGTTGATTAAATTGTAGCAACAAATTGCTCTAATTATATATAATTTTCACGAACGAATGAAAAATCTATAAGTTAATGATAGATTTCCCTACTTTATAGTTGCATTCGACTTTTATTAAAATAAAGCTTTTTTTATAATAATTTTTCAATTTTTACTCTTTCTATTGGATACATATCAAAGCAACAGCATCAATCACAAAATAATTGTATGCTTAATGCGGTTATCTCCCCCCTTCGCATCTGCATTGATCCTTACTACATACCATAACATAACATTAAACAGATTTGACGCGGGCGAGCGAGGCAGAGATTGAGCGTTATGTTAGATACTAGCATTAACATCGAATAATGGCTTTATATCCGTCGACCGTAAATATCAGAGTTGGCATTTATCTAATTAAGACTAACTGAAACCATATCTGTAAAATTTGCGGTTGTAACGTAAACATATAACTAGTGTTTATACCTGAATGAAAAAGTTAGAAACTAAATACATAAAGTGACGAAGCAAAACCATTGTATTATTGATTAGAGCAATAGTGGTTTATTTTATTGAGAGCCATAGTGGTTTATTTTTCTTGGAACGTCTATTATTGTGATAGATGGGCACATTTTCATCGTATATTTACTTCCCATATTATATTATAAATACTCCATATAATATATTAATATCATAAAGTTGCTTCAAAAACTCATTTAAATTAATTAATTAAAAAAAGCTAATCCATCAGAAAAAGTCTTTAAGATAAAGATATATTTTCTTTTTAAATTTCACATTGATAAATGTTAATTTTTTTAATAATTGATAAATGTTAAAAGTTTGAAAAAGCAAAACCGGTAAAAGTATGTCAGCCTTTTAAAAAAGCATTTATTTTCAAAGAATCATACATAATAATAATGCATTACTTGTAAAAACAGATAAAAAATATATTTTATTATAAAGATATTGATGAATATTGCCATTTATGCTTTATTCATTGCCTTTGCCGTTTCGAGATTCAATTATTCAATAAACCCTAAAGAAAACAACATCATGTTCTCACATGTTAATAAATATTCATGCTTTGTTGTTGTAGCACATGCTTAAAACTGCATTGCACTTTTATTGTAGATAAAGAAATTGAGTAGTTTTTACATTGAAAGCACACCTAGCAACAAAATCTTTCCACTACTTTCGATAATGGTAAAACATATGTCTTCTACAAAACAGTATTTTCTTTAGAATTAAAAATTGTTTCAATTTAGGTTTAAAACATTTAGTTCTTTAACATTTTTATTAAATAGAATGAAAACTGAATTAAATCTTTGAACAAATTTCACATTTTTAATTTAATTTTTACCATAAAAATGCTATTGATTATTGTGATAATTTAGTTCTGGTCAATGTTTTAAATTATAATTTCCAAACAAATATATTTAAAAAATATTTCGAGATTTTGCTAATCTGGGAACTTTTTACGAACCATGTAGAACTAGATCTCACAACAGCATTCATTTACTTCTTCAGTATGATTTATATTTAAAATTATGCTAAGCTAACCATAAAAGTCTATTTGATCTTCAATTTGTTGTGGGTCCTTTTGAGCATGAATAGGAAATGATTCCCTTTGATGCAGTCATTCTTTATTCTCTTCCGAGTTATGGCTCTTTGAATTTCATCATTTTAAACCATTTTAACAATCTCCGCACGGAAGCTCTGAAGAAATTGTTTGAAAATGGAATTGCGCATAACTGTGTTAACAGATATAGGATTTCTTTCAATTACATAACATGAGGAGAAATTAGGAAGCTTTAATTTCTGTTCAATACACGGTTATTTTGTTTACGAATGGATTGGAGGAATTTGTTTTTACGGTTTTAATACGATAAGATGCCCCCATACACATCGCTTCACCCATATTCTTCCATGGCCAGTTATTTTAGATTTAATATTGTTGGATAGAGAGTTGATAGTGGATTATTCCTTCAGCCGCCAGATTTCAATCCTACAAAAATTTCCATTGAAGTTAATAAAAAAATAAAGTCTGGAAAATAGAATGCACTTGAGTATAGCAAATTTGGTAAACACACATTCCAAAGGCATACGACATCAACTCGCGATTATTTTATTAGGTGGAAACCACTTCGAATAAATATTACATTAAAATCTTACTAATAATTTTATTTTTTGTGACATTCTTTTTCTAATGAAATGATATAGTTCTTTTCATAGAGTTGTTTAATGCACAAGTTGTGTAGCCCTCTTTCATTTTTTAATACTAGGTATATGTCTGTTTCATGCTTTCCAATTAAATTCACACAAATAAAAAAATGTAACATTTTTTAAATATTTGAACAAATTTTCTAAAGTTGATGATAGCTTCCTGAAATAGATTTGTAAAAGATATCTATTCATTTTAAGTAGTACTAATTTTGACAATTTTAGGTACAAAACGTTTTTTTAAATATTTAATAAATATTAATTGTAGTAACGCTTATAATACTAGAAGTTAATTTCCAAAATTTGAAATGGCTAGAAGTTAATATAAAGGCAGTTCTCATACAAAAGTAGTTCAATAATGTTACAAATAATTTTTGTAGAAATGCTGTCATTATTTTTAATATTTATTTATCAGTCCGATAAACGTTTTAAAAACTAGTTTTGCTGATTCACTTTCCCTTTATCTATTTATCTCAAAGTCTGAATAAGCAGCCTATTCAAATGTTAAATGTACGCTTAAAATAATGGTAAAATTTTCATTTCTGAATTCTGAATATTTTAAGTAAAACGGCTGTTGGACGCAGAGACAATTTAATCCATTTCAAAAAAATAAAAAATAATAAAGGTATGAGCTGAATAAAAAACATAAACTCATAAATGTCGAGTTACATATTCAAAAGATTTTTCCCAAAAGTGTTATAACAAATTATTCTCAAAATTTACAGAATAGATCAAATCATTCCTTACTTTATCACATTTCGTCTTTTTATTTAAGCCCAAGAATATCCTAAACAGGAAATACACCATCCTATAACATAAAACATTGCAATGAACAATACAAATTTTAATAAAAGCCTTTACTATAATGATAAAAATAACTGTTCATATTTTCAGAAAGAAATTATGACAAATATAAAGAGTAGTTATAATTTTATTACAATAAAAGAAAAAATAATACAATGGGAGAGTAATATTAAAAGAAATTTGTGTAATTTTAGAAAAGAAATTAACTTTATAATAGGAATTATTAAAAAAGGGGGGTTGCATTTGATAGAAAATTGCAATTTTTTAAAATAAACAATTCCATTCATTAAAAAAATTCATATTCCACAAATTGATAATAACTCTCATAATCATTTCTACTTGTATATTTATACTTCTCCCTCTTATCAAAATTTCTCATACTGCAGTCGTTTATATTACAAAATAAAATGTGGGTGAAAGATGCAATAAAAATTTCAAGAATTAAGTCTATATCATAGATTTTCTTTTACTTCAACAATTAAATAGAATAGGACATGAAAAATTAAATTGAATAGGGCAACCTAGATTAAAACTCAATATAAGACCTTCGGTACTAAAGTAGAATGCTACACTGGATTAAGGTTCAAAGTTAAGAAGCTTATCCTTTTTTTAAACCTATTTTTTAATCAAAAACTTTCTCTTAGCTTAATGCAATTCCGGCAATATTTGTTTTCATCTTCAGTTCCATCTAAAAAAATTAATGCGTAATTTTTGTCTTTAGAAAAATACGACATCAAATCAACAAATAAAACAAATATTCAATCCCAGGTATTTTCTAGTAGTCAAGATGATGAATATAAGATTATATCATTTTAGTAGAGTAAATTCTTATAAGAATAAAAGTTTATTATTTTAGAAAAAGAATTGTTTTCTTTGAAGAAGAAAATAATATAAATATTATTAAAGAATTGAAATAAATTATAATATTTAATATTCCTTTGTTAATAAAAATATCTTCTTAAATAAATAAAAGGAATGTCTATGTGAAACAGAACTAAAATGAATCGTTTTGTTTATTTTCCTGCAACATAATTATGTTTTATTTTTTAAAAAAACATAAATTTGTCAGAATAACGAACAATAAATTCAAACAAAAAGAATAAATTTCATGAAAATCATTTAAACAAAGCCATTTTGGTTTTATTTTATGCATTTTTTTTTCAGTTAATACCTTTCTGCTTTCATAATACGATTTAAAGTAAATATATCTTTAATTTTTTTTCTTTTGACTTTATCTCTAAGAAGTAAATCAAAATTCTTTTTTTAAAAAGGGCAGCTCAACCATTCTTTAATAATGGCATGATATTTGTAATCTGCTCTTAATAATAAAAATACCTTTGTAATTATCGTGTTGTTTTCAAAAGAATTTCCCAAAACGAATTTAGCCGGAATTTCGCTTAGAGCTTTAGAAAGGTAATGACTCTAAAGATGGCTGCAAAACTCTTCATTTCCTTCAAGCATTTTGCGTTCAAAAAGGTGATCCAATCGAACCCTTTCCGGAATGCTTCAATTCAAATTGTTGGCGAAAATTTTGGCGCAGGGGGAGTAATTGCAACCCTTTCCGGAGCCCCTAGCACCGGCTTCCAATAACGTCAAGACGGGAATGCGATCAGCAGCCGTGATGCTACCATTGGAATCCCCATTTTTCCAGGTCTGGAATGCTACCGACAAACGCGCGGAATTCCCAGATCGCGAGTTTCGAATAATCCGCGTTCTTCCGCGCTGCCAAACGAAGCTATCCGCTATGCGAGGAATTTTAGGCGGAACGGGACGCTTTTGGCCCAACAGAGAAAAGCTCAGCCTCAGTGCTTTTCAGATTCTTCTTTCCGGACTGGTTTTAATAATTATTTGACTTTCCAAAGTTAATTTTTTTTTCTTTCCGCTCTTCTTTCACTTCTCTTGTTATCTGTTCTTCTTCGCTCATTCTTTTTTTTGTTTTCATTTTTCCCTCTCAGTTTTTATTATCGTCTGCTGCTTTTTATTTCCTTTTGGCGCACTTTTAAAATGCGAAACCTTTCTCTCTCTTTAGAAACAATGCGCGAAAATATCTCGTTCGTTGGAATGCCTGAGTGCGAAAGGAAATGAGAATAGGACGACTTTTACCGTGATGCCATCACTTTAATGAAAGAAAATAGTTCTCTTATTAAAATTATGGAATTCTACCGTACTGGGCACCTTAATTTAATTCCTCAGGGCATTGTCGGACTGGGATTTCGCCTGAAGTGTCTAAGATAATTCTGAAAGTAAAATTAGAAAAGCTTTCTGAGAGTTTTACTTTTTTTTTTATCGAACGGAAAATGTTTTCCAACAATGGAATAATTTCAGAGTTTTAACCTGAGGAAATAATCATAAATGCATTCAATAGAATGTCGACAACATTTTATACAGTTTGGCATATAACGATATTACATTTATTTGCTATCTGTCAAAGGACTGTTTTTAAAAAATTTCTATTCCCAGTTAAATACAGCTTTATTTTCAATGTTTAAGTTAATTTTAGTCTTTTTATTTTAAATCTAGCCTTTTTTTTAAAAAAAAAAGAAAAAAAGGCTTGCTCACTGGATATAAAGGTCTTGTTTTTTTAAAAAAAATACATCTCTCCTAATATTTAGTAATACTTTAAAAGAAAAAAAAAGGAACTAGCTTCTATCAATGACCAGCTACTCATTTCCCGTATTAAGAGCATTAATTTATCATGTTAACCACAACTAATAAAATGTATCGTATCACAGAAAAACGTGCTGCTATTAAAAATTGTACAATAAGCATGGAGCGCTGTTATTAGACAGCTATGCTTGAATAATGACAGAATTATTAAACTGGGGGCTTTTTCTAAGCTTTATTTTGCAATATCTTTCGACAATGGAGGCCGGTGAGTGTGGGCGTCATTAATATAATAGGGGGCTGGGAGAAATGGCGATCTGTGATGATCTAAGGGATCGTGAGCTTCCATAAAAAAAGTAATGCCAAAAAGTAAAAATTGGTAAATTGTTCTAGTGGTAAGTGTTTAGGTGTATAGTGGATTTTTTTCATACATAATATTCAGTTAAATAGTGTTTGAGGGATTATTTTCAAAAATGGAATTTGAGGGGGGTGAAAGCATTCAGTCATTTATGATATATCTATTAATCAAGAGTTTTCATACAAAATAAAAATAGAAAAATCTATTAATGGTTAAGATTTGGAGATCAATTCTTTTGTTTTCTTAATTATTTCAAATCTGCAGATGATATTAAAGAATTTAAAAACTGGCTTATTTAATACTAATTGAAAATATGTAGCTTTTAACTGGATTCATTCTTAAAAAAATATCGTTTGATAACTTTTTCAATTAATAAATTTAATTTTAGATAATGAAGCATTATATAAGTGTAAGTGTAAACAGTTCTATAATACTTAAAAAGTATATGTAAGTATAAGTAACATTATAATATTAAATACTTAATCAAAATTATTTATAAACTGTAGAAAGATATAGAAATTGACAGTCAGAAAATTTTTAATTAATAAAGTTTGCAAAAACTCATAATTGCATACTCGCTTTCTTTCTGTTATTCCATGTTGGATTAATTACAATAACCGAAGGAGTACCTGGTCAGCATTTTAAAAAATCTATGGTTGATTTGGATATGTTTGACTTAGCAGCTTGAAAATTACAATTAATTAACAGATTTTTAAGGAAAAACTTCAAACTATATGTAAAAAATAAATTAACGTTACTTTCAATGAAAATATTATCCGTTTTCCTTCATAAATTCCTTATACTTGTATAATATGCTCTTTATTTTCGAACAAATTTTTATCTGTACTCTACTTTATAATGGGGCATTATCCCTTATAACAACAATCTCTAACTTTAATGAGAACTTAAATTAATTTGTCATTTTATTTTTTAAAATGATTTTAATATCTAACGCTTTTCTATAGCTTTTAGGCTAAATTTGTTATTAAATTAGAAAAGTAAATCAACTATACAATTGGATTTTTTTTTCAAATAAGTTTTAGATATTAACTAAAACGACTTTGATAATGCTTAATATAATTTTGATTTCCCAAGAGCTTTAATCAGTTAAGTGAGTTCGAGTGTATACAAGTCAATTTTCATCTTCATTTTGAAGCGTCGATGCGTAACTTATAAAAATGAAATATTTTTCGCGTTATTATGACACTAACTTACTATTCAGTCATTCCTACTGCGTTCTATGTGTATATGCGTCATCGCCTGTCTTTAAGCGGAAGGTGGGAGGCTTGAGGCACGTTAAATATAAATTCAGTAGTTAATTGATTATGGTTTTCTGTTGATTTTGCATATTTTTTAAATAAAAAATATATTTTTACATATTTTTATAAACTTAATATTTCTCCAATGGTTAATTATATATTCTTAAATCCACGCAATCTTTTTATATATAAACCAAATTTGAGGCTAAAAATGCCGTTAATCTCAAATCGTTAAAATAGTAATAGTTACATCTGAGGATCTTAAAACTTCTAATAAATATGAATATAAAATTATGTATAACTTAAAAGCATTTATTGTTGTTGTTTTTTCTTTTCCTGGCCAATATAGAGAAAAGATAAACACAGACAAAGCCGCTCAAGACAGTGGCCAGTTTTAATTATAAATCTAACAGTGTCGAGAATCTTCTGGGCCAATCAAGTTTCTCGGTTCCTATTGGTTGAATCGTTAAAATTCTTGAAATTTCCGGCATCATCTATTTTGTTGCCAAAGTCGCCAAATTTGTCACCAATCGCTGGGATTACTGCATCGTCACCAGAGAAGCCTCCAATACAGATAATTGTAAATCGGTCTTTCCAATGATAAGTCTAGCCATGCTGAGAAACATCATTACAGGTTTATTACAAAATTAAAAATCTAAAATTAGTCAAAAATTCTTGCATAAGTCTGGTATAACTGGGTTAAAGCTGTAGTTATGCAAGTCCCTTTTTTAAAAAAATAAATATTTAATTAACATTTTTAACTAAAGAATAATTTTAATTCAGCTATGTTAAATATAGACCCAAGATACCCCTAAAATCATAACATTCATGTTTCCAAAAAGTGACAGGAGTCAATTTTTTGGAAAATAAAGAAGATATGATTAACACTGTAATAACTTTGAACATACATTTTTCAAATCCAGATTATACTCAAAATATTCTCCCAAGTACACTAGTTATATTAAGTTGAAGAATAATCCATAAACAATTATGATAATAATAATCCTCATTCTTTTCCTTTCTCAAGTTTAAATTGTTTCGGGTCACTAAACTTTCACAAATCTATCATCTAACATAAAAATTATTTTCTCAAAAGCCAATTTTATTCGGTCAGGAATCTTTGGACCATATAACTCAAGAAACAGCCATTTAAGCCATTTCCTAATGGCAGGAATGATTATCACCTTTCAACAATTTTAAACAATACTTATTTATAAATGTTATAATACATTTAAAACATCTTGGTATAGATACTGAATATTTAATTTATTTTTATTGAATTAAAATGAGAAAATATAATCAAAACAGAATTTGTAATCTAATTAGCTAATAAAGAAAATAACTAGGTAAAGGGTTGAACTTAATCTGAGAAAAATCAAGGAAAGGATACCTTTGTTGTTTGCTATTTATTTCATTTTATTGATTGATTGATTGATTTTTTCCACTTCTATTGTGCCTTTTTATTCATTTTATTTAAAGCCCCGCTTACCTCTTCAATTTCAACTATTTCCAACCTCATATAATGTGGCTTTCTCTCTTTTCCAATCTCTGTCAAGTATAGAAAGGGAAAGAATAAGTATATCACCGTTGTTTTATTAAAAATTATTGGGAATTTTTTCCCAAATCTGTTAATTAAAAAAAAAATATTTGCTTTTGAGTGCATAGAGTTGGAGTTTGTATAGACTCTTCTTTATACAGTGCGTCGATCATGAAACTACGGGAAATGTCTATATCACGTATAAGAATATGTTTGCAGAAAAAAACAAAAATGCGGAACGAAGTGAAGGGAACGGTGAAATTATAGTGTTGCAATAATAACCATTGTGATATCCTCTCCTAATTTATCCAAACAGTACCCAACTCCCAAGTACCCGGCTCGTGATTATCCGGCTTCAGTATCATCCGGCCTAATTTTCTTTCATCATAATTAAATGTGGAAGGCAAGGCATTGAAGCGGTAACATTGCCAAGGCATCGCAATAGGGCATCTAAAACGATCTTTCTACATGTCGTGAGCTAAACCACGACCGTCGTGGCTAAACACAGGTTGTGAAAGGGAAAAAACAGCATTCTTCTCGTTGTTCATTGTTTTGTCAGAGTATTGTTGCCACTAATCCTCGTTATAAATGCGTAAATTCACATTCTGAGTAGTCTGAGATAAATGGAAGGACTCAGTATTCAACAAGAAGAGAAAAAATACTTTTTTACAATAGTGAGTTTTGGTATAAAAACTTTGTGTTTTGGTATTGATGGGCAAAGAAATAACTTCATAGAACTCCGTCGTATCCGCGTATTTTGTAATTCGGTCCTCTCTTTTGCCAAATTAGACCGCATACTCAGGAGTGTACTATATGCTCATCTGATATATCTTGGTACTTATTTTGCTGTACAACTGCCATCTCTTGATGATCGAAACTGAATCAACCATCCGCATATATCTCAAATCAAAGATTTATATAATATTAAAATTCAGAATTAAAGGAGCTTCGAATCCCTTGACCTAACACATTGCAGCATGATATTGTTTCAGGATTGATTTGTCAATCATTTTATACTAACAGTATCTGCACGGCGTTGCCCGTGGCATAGCATACAAGAAGAAAATTAGCATGAATCTTAAGTCAAGCCTCCAACCAATATTACATGGACATGTTACGCAATATCAAACAAACATAAAAATATATTTAGAAATTACCAAAAATAGCTACAAAATAATTTTTTACAACACACATTCAGAATTATTTAGTCTGTTACAAAGGTAAAAATATTATATGTCCGTAGACAAAACACAAGCGATCATTTCGTGGTTGGATTTCCTTAATTAATTAATTATTATTATTATTATTTTGCATAATGAGATTTTAATCGCTGTTAAAAATCAGACGTAAACAAAGAAATGTATCGCATATGCATACCACAGCTATTCGCACGTGTACAGTTTACGGTTTTCGCTCATGCGTGTATAAATTAAAATCGCAATTATTAACTCCTCTTTTTATTTTGATATGATTTTAAAGTACTGAAACCTTTCCCAACAAATGCTCTACAAAATGGTGTAAATATCTCCAGTATCTATCAACTATTTCCAGAGTTTTTGTAGTTCCCACATACAGACGCTTTCAGGGGCTTTTTCATTTTATACTATGTATAGATTTAGGATTCAATTACTCTTCATTATAGAGTTTGATAATGTGCGCGATATTAAATAACTTAATTAACATCTTTGCAACGAGTGTGCGTATACAATATTTATTAAAGTGACAAAATATATTGACCTAAAATAAAATAAAAATTTAGGGAATTTATTAACATTCGAAAAAAGGACACATGAAACTAATTTTACCGAAAGGCTAAATTTTTTTTTTAATTTAAAGAGATGTAAAATCACTTCCATTTGATACTATGCGATATATAGTGCGAAATTATTGAGGAAAAGTGTTAAAATAGTAATTTCTAATTAGAAATCTAATTACAGTTTTGTAGAATATTTCCAAAGGAATTAAGAAGTAACTATCAACCAAATTTGGTAGTGCCTAGATCCATCGGTCGGCCACCACATAGAGCCTTACTCTGGATTTTCAATTATGCCCATCGCAATTTATAGATAGCATACCAGCTTACAGCCACTATCATGTTAAATAAAACATAATTAATTGTCCTACAATAAAGCATAATAATGTCCTTATGCCAATTGAACATTATGGTTATGGATAAAGGAGTGAAAAAAGGTCGTTTACTTCAAATACTTCTGTGAAATGAAATATTTGTTTATAAGCAAATTCAAAGACAATTATTGTTCCATCTTAGTAAACACCGCCTACTTTGCTGAAGGCCCCACCCTAAACACAAATTTGTTCTTCATGACGATTGGTGTGCGAGACGAAGCGGAAACGTCTGACACAAAGACATTTTTCCTGATTCTAAGTCACTTTTTCCCCAAGCAGGACAAAAGGCTTTATTTGTAATGCATATATGTGGCTGATTTCAAACTAGACAATATAGGCAGTTGACTATGGCCGCAATGCTGATAGGAGGTCGCAAAGAGGTCGCTTAAAATACTTTTTTTTGCCAAATAATTATCATGAGAAGAAAGATGAAAATGAAATCTGCTATGCATATTTCCATGTATCATGTCGGAACATCATTTCTTGAACGGCCAAGCACTACGTGTTCGTGAAGTTAAATTATATTTTTATTCATTTTAATGGTATCATTGAATGAGTCACTTTAGTATCGCAAACGATCCAAAAAACTTTGCCTCGCATATATAGTTAAAAAAATATCGCATTTCCTATTTATTTCATTTCATATAATCGCGTGCTGAAAATGACATTTTTCATTTCATTAAATTTTCATCTCACAAAATGACATTTTTCATTTACATCATTAACTTATTTTTTTAATCAGAACTTTTTTTAATGCAATGCCAACGCTTTATTAAAAACTGATTTTGTTTTAGATGCTCATGCTGATAATAAAACTTCAATTTTTCACCTTTAGATTTTATCATGTCAGAACATGATATCGTTTTGGAATGAGGTTTTCTGGAGTCAACAAAAATCCGCAGACGAAAAATAAACATTTTTAATCCGTAAGCGAAAAATAAAAATTTTACTATCTGCACAAGCATCTCAAAAAAGGAGCTTCTCATAACACGTTGCCATCGCCTTTACAGAAGCTTTCATTTAAAATTAAGTTAATTACTACAGCGAATGAAACCTAGAAAAATGTTATTTTCGTGCACGCGATTATATGAAATTAAATAAATAGGAAATGTGATATTTTTTTTCAAACAATAAAGGCTAGACAAAGTTTTTTTCGGATCGTTTGCAATACCAAAGTGACTCATTCAATGAAACCATTAAAATGAATAAAAATATAATTTAACTTGTACGAGCACGTGGTGCTTGACCGTTCAAGAAATTACATTCTGACATCATACATCAAAATATGCATAGCAGTTTTCATCTTAATCTTTTTTTTTATTTTTCGCCTACGGATTTCGGTTGACGCCACAAACCTCACTCCCAAAAACATCATGTTCTGACATGATAAAAAATACACACTCAGTGAAAGAGAAAATATTAACATTTTATCAAAAAAAAAAGTTTCAGTTTTATTGCATTTTTCTCATGTTTACTGGGTTATTAAAATATTTCTTTACACCAAATGAATACTTCAATAATGTTGTAATATCGGCGCGGATATCAGGCAATCTAGAGACGGAGCAAAATAAAACTAAAAACATTTTCAGTAAAAAGAAAAAATATATATTAAATCATTGACTCATAACTAATCAACTTGAAAAATATTAATCACTGTCTAATCATTAATCAAAATTTTTTAAAAATATTTTGAAATGTGAGATTTAGTTGACTGATTTATCAAAAATATGAACTTATAATAGCTCTGCCTAAAGGCGCAAAATACATATATCCATCTCTGTATTCGATTGTATATTACAGACAATCAGGATTTCTGCATACTGTTGTCCTATCTTTTCTTCGTTATGCGCATGCGTCATTTTACCAGCGATGAATGCTGGTTTAATGTAATACAACTTTACGAATTTAAAGAATGTTTAATTTGTATTGATGTTCAGAATTTGTTAATTCAAATTAAGAAATAAGCGCATTTTCCCTAGCATTATTATTCTATTATGAACTGATATTATTTAACTCTTTTGATGTTTTTAAATAGCCTCCTTGGACTGTATTAATGACTGATTCGCCGAGGTTTCTAGTCAAATTTAATTTCAGTTGAAACTCGTGTGCAACTAGATAGTTATGCCTTCTCCGAAATATAAGAATTTTAAACACTAAATTAAAATAAGATTCTAAGCTGTGGCATTTACTTGTTCTTTTTTCTAACGCAATCAAACCATAAAGTCTTTTTCGTATACGGACGCCATCCAATTACACCCTCTCTAACGTGATTACTTCATTTTCTTATTTCTCAAATTAAATGGGCGCTTGAATCCAATTATTATAAATTAATTTAATCGTATTTTTTAAGGTTATTTAAGTGAATTGAAACACAATTATGAGAAAATAAAAATATCGACAGAATTATCTCACAGTATATATATATATATATATATATATATATATATATATATATATATTGTTACGAAAATTCTCCCACAAGAGGATGCAGATTTTATTGAGCGAATTAATTTTATTTAAAGCGTCATTTTCGGGTTATAGCAAAGCTATAAAACGCACGTCAAAGAGAAAAAAGGTGCTCTCCCAAGTTAAGCCAACTAATGTAGCTCGTTGTCCTAACTGATCTGATTCCTTCCTTAAGCCGCGACATTTAAATAGCGTCCCACTAAAGTTGGCGAGACAAACTCAGAAACAGCGCACTCGTCCAGCCAACTGTGGAACTTTCACCAATATTCTTTAAGAACAAATCTTTATTTCTTAGCTTCTACTATGCATTTCAGCGTATAGTAAAAACTGTTAGTGATCTCATTACGTCGCCAAATTAGTTAAATATAGAGATTTTCTTTTGTAATTACAATTCGATTTCTTTACAATTCCATTACAATTAATTTTATTCAACTAAACTATTTACAAATATTTACAATATTTTCACAAAAATTCACAAATTTTACAATATTTACATCCGATTTACACAAAATTTAATATCTGAAATGGCTTCGTTAGTGAATTCCATAAAATTTAATGAAATAGAATAAGGAAATAAAAATTCATAACAATATTGCGAAACAGCAAGAAATCGAAAATAAACAGAATCTTCATTTCTTAACATTTCATAACAGAAGAAAAAAGCGCTATTAAATATCTGATGAAGCATTGGAAATGATTGAAATCTCATTGCAGCAATGAAATTGTTGTTTTAGTAAGGCATACATTTTTTTTCATTATCAAAATACAGGAAAAACTGAAATTGAATTAAATTCGGTTCATTGTAAAGACCGTTTTTCTTAAATTTTAAGGTGAGCTGACAATTATTTTTTGTGCACTTAATGTTCCAGAAGTTATCAACTTAAAAAGCTAAAATATTGCCATCGTTTCCAACCTTTAAATTTTATTGAACGGCCAAGCACCACGTGCTCGTGCAAGATAAATTGCATTTTTATTCATTTCAATCGTTTCATTGAATGAGTCACTTTAGTACTGCAAGCGATTAAAGAAAAGCTTTGTCTCGCATTGATTGTTTAAATAAACATCACATTTCCTATTTATTTCATTTCGTATAGTCACGTGCTCAAAATGACATTTTTCTAAGTTTTATTTACCGTAGGCATTAGCTTATTTTTTTTAATCGGAGCTTTGGTAAATGCAATGGCAACGCGTTATTAAAAGCTGATTTTTCCGAAATGCTCATACAAATAATAAAATTTCAATTTTTCGTCTACGGATATTTGTTGACGCCACAAAAACTCATTCCCAAAACAACATCACGTTCTGACATGATAATAACATCCGTATTCAGGAAAGCTCTGGTCTACTTTGGAGAGTTAATACAGTTTTTGTATCAAAGAATGGACATGTTGTTAACCACATCTTCAACATTGGGAAAGCCAAATGATTATACTATTTTATGAAACAGTGGACTTGCTTATAACAATAAAAATTTACTTCAGAATCAATTTGAAAAAAATATATATATTATTATAATTTGTAGAGAAATGGATATCATTTAAAATCATATTATCAAAAAGGAAAAACCCAACAAAAAAGTTGGTGATGTTTGGTAAATGTTTGGTTTTGTTTATGTTTGGTGAGCTGATTTCAAATTAAAAACAATGTTGTTGTTGTTGTTTTCTATCATCTAAACTTTCCAAGCTTTAGAATAGTTAAATTATGAAATATTGATTACCTTTAGTTTGGCGAGATTAATGGCTTTTAAAAATTTTGAATTATCCATTTTGTATAATTTAGTCGTAATAACTTTCTCAGCAAAATATTTTTAAACTTCATATTTTGCAAAACATATAATTCTTAATATTTTACAAGCCTTACAATTGTCCATGATGTTTACATTATTCTGTGCATTCCTTCATTTTTCATCAATACCTTGTACATTATACCACAGAAGGGGGAAAGCACCTAGTAATGGTGTAAAAGAAACTTCCGACATGGTAGTAGGTTCTCGACACCATTGTGGGTACAAAAAAATGGAGGTCTGACTCCTCCCAATGATGGTGGAACGTACTTCCTTAAGAAAACGTTGAACCGTGGCTTAGAACAGAACTCAAATATTACTTTCGCTACAGTCAGGTCAGTCAAATTTTTCCATGTGCCTTCCGATGGGTCGAATAAATCAGTTTGTGTACCTTATTAATTATTTTTACTATAATTTTAAAAAAGAGAAGCATTGTTTAAAAATGTTTACCCCTGCTTTGTTTGGAAGCTCAGCAGTAATTTAAAAACCAACAAAAATTTCAAAAAACTGTTAAAATTATCCTTTGATTTAAATCCATAATACATAATAAAATAAGCCATTTTTTATCTATGGCAAAAAGCAAAGTTGAAGCCTCAGAGAAAAATTTCCTTCTCTGTGGTTGAAGCATTCAGATTCATTTCAACAATAAAATATACAAGTTTCATATTGACAATAATATATACCTTTACAGATTATATATAAATATTTTTAATTAATTAAAATTTCAAAAATTATAGTCTAGAAAAGTTGTTATCATTGAAAGGCTAATTTTTGAATTTCAAAATAAACACAAAAATGATTTTTTGCTGAAATATTTTCGAAAATCACCGTTTAAAAACACTAAAATTTCGCTTTATTCTTTATTGGTTAAAAAAAAGTTCGAAAAAAATTCGAGGTGCATATTTTCACCCTCCAAAATATAGAGTGGATATTTTGTAGCTCTGGCCTATAGAGTGCTAATATACGCACATACATCTTTATTAAGATAATAAAGTATGTTTGATGAGTTCTTCCAGGATGTTGATAGAGTAATGGTAAATTTATATACATTGACTCCCATTTCTTTCATCTTCATCTGTTCCATGATCCGGTAATTTAACATTTTTAAGATTATTTATTCGTTCGAAACAAAAATATGGATAATAAATTAAGTTATAAAAAGAAATATTGTATATTTAGATAATACTTCTCACCTTCAATGACCGAATAAGAATTAATCTATTCAACCAACCAATTGTGATGAATTACATCTAATAACAACTGAAGAAAATATTATTTTTTATTGGTCGTTAAACACAAAGTATTCTGAGTAGTTTCGAAAAATCTGCAAATTAAAAAAACAAAATTGATGAAATCTCTCCGTTGATTTTTTATGGGGTTTCTGTCAATAATTTATTTTGCTGTAAAACCGAAACTAATATGGTGGAAAGTAAGCGACTGTTAATAATATTTATGAAAAAATAAACATTAGTGAATTTTAACTTTTATTGGTTTGGCATACTGATTCTATGATTTTCCTTTTCAAACCAGTAAAACTATCATATGCAAATATTTGATTAGTAGAAAAATTCATTTTGATTGTTTCACAGTTGCATTATAGATTTTATAAGGTAGGAAAAAAAACGCATGAGAAATTGAAAAGTTAAGATATCTGAGAGAAGTATTGGAATGGCGAGCAAGAAAACAAAATTATTTGCTTGCGCTTTCTAAGAGGACACATTTCAGCAACAAGGGACGCTTGTAGATGCTTTATGTAATTGTAATACCGGCCTAATAGTAAAAGAATAAAAATGTCGTTTTCCAAATTCCCGGCATCTTTCGACGAAATTTGTTGTTTCAAATTGTAAGATCCTGACAGTTCTTTAAAAAAAAGGAGAGAATGAAGAGTTATAAATATGATGCAGATATTGACATTTTGGTTTATGTTACTTCAAAATAATGTACGAACTATCAGTCTAGAACTCGAAAGCCGATAATATAGAGATAACTTCAGCCTAAAAACCAATATCCGTACAGTGTTCTTGAAATCCATGGACCGATGCAACAGTCACAAGTGTAATAACATTATTGTTCCCCAATATTTTATAATTGGTTGAAATTAGATAAAGTAATTAGAGTTTACTTACATTAAAATCAAATTCATCTTTCCTGACAAACGAGAATTTGAAAGGCAGATGTTGCTTTAATGGAAATAGAAACATTAGTCTATAATGTTACAAGCGGTAAAAATCCATTCTCCGTTCGAAAAACTCATCATTAGGGTTAAATTTCTATTGATGTGAAAGAGAAACTTTTTGACTGGCTCTATTTGCCTTTTAATATATCTGCAAGTTTTACAAATAGAAACATTTTTAGGAACATTTTGATTCGTTCTATTTTTACAACGTACGCTGAATGTTGATAGATATATTCAATTTTTTTAATGGCATTATATATAAACTAAGAGATGGATTGGCTTTGACATACAGGTTTTCCATCTTTGTCGACGATTTCAAAAGCTTGTCTTAAAATTACAAGAGATGAATTCTATCACAATTGTTTAAGTATTGGTAAAAGAACTCAACTTTCCATAATTGTTCATTTAAAAAAATCATATCACTTTAATATATATTATTTAACTACTTTCTTAAAATTTGATGAAATTCAGTTACAGTTTTATTTTCTGATTCTTACAATTAAATAGTCTTTCTGAAATCTATTTTTTTTAATTGCTCTGTATCCATCACTCAATTTTTATCAGCCAGATGTATGGGTAAATAACCTGAGTCAATAAATTTCCGTTTTAATATTTCAGCAAATTTTACTGGTAGAAACATAAAAACTTAAATCCTTATGAAACAATATAAAAAATATTTCGTTCATTGACATTTTCTAGCTTATGAGGGAGGCATAAAAATTTAATTTTTGTGATTTTTTTAATATCCCTCTCCACTGACGATAAATCTTCTAATGTTTAGGTACCCTATTTGATGAAATTTTTCAATTGGAATTATGTGTTCAATTGTAATGGTTAAGGAAATTAGCACATGTTCTTCATAATGTGTGTGTGTGTGTGTGTGTGTGTTATAATTCACTTTTGCTATTAAGTAGGCCTTAATCCGTTCTGTTCATTGTACTACATATATATTTCTCAAATTTTTTATCATTACTGATAAGATTCGATTATAAGTTAAAATGAAAATGATTAAACTGCAGTTGATATAAAGAGATTTTTTTTATTGAAACCAAACATTTAAAAAAAATAAGAGAACCGAAAACAAATTTATTCGATCTTGAAGTTTTATGTGTTTTACAGAATAATTTTCATAATTTATAAAACCTCAAAGAATTGTTGAATTAAAAAAATTGCAAGAATGTGTTGTAAATTTAGATATTTAATTTTATTTCCGAATGGATTTAATTGATGTAAATAATAACTTTTTTTTACTGTCTGTAAATATATACAAAAAAAATTATGAAATTTAAATTCTTGACAGCCTTTTGAACCTATGGAAACATATTCCTTAGGTGCAAAATATTCTTGGCCCTCCAAATGTTGTTATTATTTTTTTTACTAATGACACTTGCCATGGACAAGCCAGCTGATGCATCAGTAGATTTAAGCCGAAATAAGCGTCTCTTGTTTGAAGTAACGCCAACCACTTTAGCTACACACTAATCACTTTTACTTTCACAGCCCCTTTTTACAGGGGGAGGGCACATTCACACGCCTCACAAATAGAACACAGAAAAACAACCATGCCCGAACCGGGACTCGAGCCTGGGATGCCCAGATCCAGAGGAAGACGCTCTACCTCTGTGACAGGACGCCGGCCCTCCAACTTTTAAACAAATAAATAGGCTTTTCTATCTTCTACGATCAAATCTGACCAATTTATTAAGTTTTGAATATTTTAAATTCATAACAATAACCGTTTTTATAATCTAGGTAAATCATTCTTGGGAAATTCTGGAAAATGATTGGCATCTTTGAGACAGTTGATGAAGTGATCTAAAAGTGAATGACGTATTAGCGCACGTTTTTTATATAAAAGAGGTATTCACATTTCCATAAATTTGTCTACTTTAGTGATTGAGGTAGCGTTCTGGTCTAGGGATAGCCCATCTTCCTCATGATCTAGGTTCTGTTCTAGTTTGGTTCATGACATGGTTGTTCTTTATCCTGTGTTCCATCTATAAGGCATGTAAAAGAGCCCCCGTATAAAACGAAGGAGTGCAAGTGAGTTCATCTTCATATGAATAAGAAGTCAGACTTCTGCAGTCGGATGGTCAGAGACCTTTACCCTCAGAAACAACTGCACAAAACTAGTTTCTTAAATAAAACTGTTTAATTTCATGAGTAATATAAGTATTTTAAAATATCATAGATTTTTTTTACTTTATTTACTTTTTAAAAAATATCACATTTTATTTATATTTCATTTCAGGCAGATACGAGCTGAAAATTACGTTTTTATATGCTTAATTTGCTTTTGTCATTGGGGGATAACGGCTTTTGTTGCCAAAAATCCCATTCCCCTCTCATTTCAATTAATCAGTCAATAATATTTGATTTTCAAAAATTGTTAACTTATTTATTTTAACTTGACCCTTATCAATAAAATGGTAGCACATTAATAAAAGTTAATTTTTTTTTTCGTGCGTGCGTAACACGCTGGTTAACATTTATTTTTATTTTGTGCAAAATAAACTATAGAAAATTATAATTAAATTATTTTTTTAAAAATTCATTAAAAGTAGAAAATTAGATTTATGAGTTAAGACATTAGTATGCTTGAAAAGATTTTTTTTAACTGCAATACGTTGTAAAAATAAATTTTCTGCCATATTTTCGGAAGTTATTTGCGTAAAATTGCCGAAATTTCGTTTAAATTCATTTAATTAAAATTCTAATCAAAAAAAATTTTTAACCCTTCGAAGTACGCATTTTTGGCCGCCAAGGTATACTGTGATACTGTAAGTCAACTAGGTAACCAGGGTAAAAGGCGTTGTCTGATTTGTTAGATAGTATTATTTAATCCAAAATTGTTGTATTGAAGTATATTTACTATTACAGTGTTTAAAGATAGAACCTAAAATTGAAGAAAAAATATTTTACTTAAATGTTGTTTAATACAGTACTATTATTACAAATTACCTATTTCAACATGGTAAATTGCTGTGCAACTTGTAATTACAAAGAAAACCATTTTTCATACAAAAAACATTTCTTAGAAGAACAATATTTTTTACAAGAATAGCGGGAGAAGCCTTGAACAATTCTTTCAATTCCTTTTCATGTTGCTAGTCCCAGCAAAATGTCTCCTCAATACCTTCATGTTGTTCTTTCAGCAATATATTGACAAAAGTCTAAGTATGAACAAATTGCGTATAATCGAATAATTGTATTTAAAGTTTTTGTTGTTATTTATAGACCCTAGTAGCACACAAATATTGTACAATATTGAACATTATTCACAATATTGTTTAATATTGTAGAATATTGTTTAATATCATATAATTTTGCACAATATTGTAGAATATTGTTTAATATCATATAATTTTGCACAATATTGTAGAATATTGTTTAATATCATATAATATCGAACAATATTGTAAAATATTATACAACAGAATGAGCTACATGAGGCGTTAATGATTCCTTGTCTTTGAAACTTTTTTTTAAATTCAAATTAGGCAAAATAAATAAAGAAATACTCAAAATATTTTTTTAATATTGTATTCTTCTTTTTTGCTTGTTAAATTCTAACATTTATTAACAGTAGTGTAATTCCATAATGTCCTAATGTAATAAATACTCATCCAAAGATTCTTTAGGTTTTTTCTTATAACATCTTTCCATACGTTTAATATTATAACGGTTAACATTTTTTTTATATTTTTGGTGAAAACATGATTTTCAGAAAGTATTGTGTTTCCAAAATAAATTCTATGCTGTTTGCAAAAGACAAAAATAAAATTACAGTGGAGTCATTTTAACTCTATGTTTCTGGTCGCGTGAGAAAATTCAGGTCTTCAGTTAACAACTCATTCATCATTGAAAAATTGATTAATCTGTTTAACTGCAATTTTGGCAACAGCATAATTCAAAAAATAAGTAAATAAATTCAAATCTCTAAAGCCTTTAATTTCCCAGACAAGCTTTTTTTTTTTATTTCAAATTCATTGGAAGTATATATTTTGTATATCCTTGGTAAAATTTTATAAATTTACCAACTTCGTCGCATTCATGATTAAATTAATAATAAATAAATAATACATCTTATCAAAATAAACTGATGCCATTTTATAAATTTATAAATAAAATTAAAGTCAATGGCGTAATAGAATTCAAATTGAGGTACTCCACTGAGGTCGTGAAAGCCATGTGAGCTCAGATTTATGATTTCAGACCCCTGTACATCAATGTTTTATGCTTCTTAACATAGGAAAGAGAGCTGAGTAACCATTTTCGTAACTTTTTTGTTCGTCAACCTATTGAAACCAAAATTTGATTTGGTGATCATACACAAAATTTCGATTTTCAAAGCTGCTCATTTTCGAACTATTGAGCTTACTACACACGATTTAATAGATCCGTGATGCTAACTTCATAAGCCAAATAACATCTACGATACCGAAGTGCACTTTTAGTATTGTGGTTATGTTACCCGGCTGTTGGCCCTCGGCTTGCAGATTTCAACCTCGACCTCCATCCGCCACAGATCAATAGACAATCAGCAAAATCGATGGGGAGAGCAGGGCTCATATTTCAAAATGTTTTTGCAAAACTTTCTTTTAAAATTATTCAAACTTGAATTAACAATTTATAGATAGTGTCTACTTATACGTTACTCATTTCATTTCGGTCAAAGTTGGGTATAATTCCAGTATACGGTACCCCTTGATTTGGCGACTTTATACCGAGAAGCCGTGACGTCATTTCTGCCACGGACGCTCGTTGGCTGGTTGCCTAAGCTATAGTTCCTGTTGAGTTGTTCAGTTGAGTTGTTTGGCGACATTTTTCAAAATGGCGCCAAAGGGCTTCCGTAAACTAGGATTTAACCCAAAGTCGGACGAAGGATAGAGAAGCAAACTTTTGCTTTTTTATAAATACAAACATTTATTTCTACTTTAAATTATATATATATAAGTGAAAGCTGAAAAAATACGAACAAGAATCCAAAGAAAGAATTATAATTAAAAATGACCAATAGTTCGTTTTAAGAACAAAAAATTAGTTTAAAGGATAAAACACCTCTACTGTTTATTTGAAATTCTTCATTTCTACAATTCTGTTCTTAGTACTTTCTGAAAACATATCAATTTTCTGTAGGTTTCGTTGTGATTATTGTATATCATATCATCCATTAAATAATTCAACATAATATAAATAAACAAAATACTCTATAATTTAAATATTTGCTTGTATCGAAAATTGGAGAAGAAATCTTGCCAATAATCAGTAGCATATTGATACTATCTGTAATCAGCTGATTTAATTTAAATAGTTTATAATGTTTTTAGAATTAAAAACTCCTAAATTTATAATTATTGCTAAATTAAAACTGTAAATTTAAAAATTAAATTTTAATTCAAGTATGAACATAATAAACATTCCTTTTTTGAATTTGTGGTGGAAGATTCGTAAGCCATATAACATCCTCCATACATGAGTAACTACTTTTGTAAAGTGACTATGTTGCTCAGCTACAAACACTAATGTTGGGAGTTTGATCCAATGAAAATCCATACCATTCACTCACAAATTTAAAAAATTGAATAACATATAAAGTAAAATTATTTGAAAGACGTTATTTTGAAATAATTTTAAAAGAGAAATAAAAAAATGCATCCGGGTGTGAACTTTGGATTTTTAGATTCTAAGTAAATTCTTTAACAACTGCGTCATATGGGGTCAAATTTTACTAGTAAGACGGATGCGGATTGCCCTAGGATCGAACTTGCAATCTGAGGATTTGTGTCCAAGTAAAATGACCGATGGACCAAAAGTGACACTTC
>JAOUZG010004491.1:3654385-3687671 GCA_026289955.1 Argiope argentata | reverse complement strand
TATATATATATATATATATATATATATATATATATATATATATACAGTCAAACATCGATAATTCGGACTTCTATTATTCGGAATCTTCTATTATTCGGACTTTTTCTGAAATGTTGATGTTTTATTCGTTTCTGCTTTTGTTGAGTAATAATAGTTGGCGCCCGTATAAAATCAAAATATTTTTCGGAAAATTTTATTTTAACGAACCAATCATATTGCTTGTTCCTTTTTTCCCCTGTAAAGCCGGTTGAAATACCGTAAGTAGTAACTTATTGCTTGATTCGGATCGTTCTCTTCGAACCTTTTTCGTTCGCTCTCCTTCTACGGGATATTTTCATAGTATCGGCGTAGACCGTTAGTTTTTCTGGCTGTTTGTTTCCCCGCGCCCCGTACTTATCTTCAGCTAGTCTAGTCTAGAGATGCACAAATCTTAAATAATGCTTTAAATGCAGGAAAGTGTAGTGATGAAAATGAAGAAGAAAAAATTTCTACAGAGGATTTAATTGGCATCCTAGATAAAGCGATAACAGGTCTTGAACAACGGGATTTCATAACTGAACATGAAATTATGATTGTATATAAAATCCGTGAAAAATTAATTTCGCACAAACTTAAATATAAACAACTAACATTATTAGATATGATAAAGTAATAAATATGTTTTCTTTGAGTAAGTAATAATGTTATCATTGCTTTACCGTTCTTTTAATTAGCATTTTCAACTATTGTTTAATCTTTGAAATTATAAAGTTGTGTATTGTTTTATATCGTCATACTAACGATGTACGTTAATTATTTTTTATTTAAATATACCCAAATTTCGCAATTTCTATAATTCGGAAATTTCCGTAATTCGGAATTGCCGTGGTCCCGGCGATTCCGAATTATCGATGTTTGACTGTATATATATATAAAATAAAATAATCACATATAGCTTCCATAAATAATTCTTTTTCACTACAACTTATTTAATTTTAAAATTTTGAAATAATTTATAATTTTAACTATTCAAATGAAAATAAAGTATGAAGCAAATGTGAATAAATTTGAATAGTAGCTAATAAAAATAAAAGCTAGCAGTCATTTTTGTAGTTTTTATTTTAACTTCAAATAAATAACTTTTCTCCCCCCCCCCCAGGAACGGCCTCCAGAACCAGTATTTTTTGTATCGCCAAACATTGGAAGACCTATTTCTCAACTAACTGAAGATGAACAGGTTAAAATTGCCAAGAGAATAGGTTTTATCCAACAACTTCCAACTGGAATGTATGATGGAAGTAATAAAACTAAAGAGTGAGTTTTATTATGTTTGACAATTTCAGCATTCATACTAAAATCTTTATACACAGTCTTGTGCTGAGAATATCTAAATTGTCCATTTTTAAATATTATAATATGCAATGTTAGTTTTATTAATGGCTTTACAATTCTGTGAATCACTTTGCATTGTAATCTAGAGTTGACCTTAAAGCCTTTTTATCATGATAATCATTTTCTGTTCAGACAATCACAATTCTGTTCAGACTTCCTCAGAAATTTAACATTATAAAGTGAATTATTTTAATCTCCACCCATTTTAATAAGAATACACAAAATATTGTAATAAACCCAATAATAAGAATTTAATTTTGGTGTCTGTTCCATAATTAAAATAAGAATAAACTTTTATAATATGGTTACTAAATAAAATTATTACAATTATTGGTGTTATAGTTATCATTACTTTCTATTCTTTTAAGTAAAATTTTTTTAATTTATTTTAACCATGTCAATATTATATGAATATAATAATATGTCAATATAATTCAGAATCATTAAAAGCCAACCTTTTACCATTTCAATGTAAGTGTAAAATTTTAGTTTAGTTTTAACCATGTTTAATGATGAATTATTTTAGAGCAATTCATCACATGAGGGGTTTTCTTAGGGATAAATTATATAAAGAAATTGAAATATAGATTTCTGCTTTGAAAATGACTTATTATTATTACCCCATAAATTGGAGAATACAGTTGACTTGAACTACTGTAAATTGTCAAAAGTATAACATTAGCTATAAGATGTAAAATTTTCAGAAATTTTTTAATTTATTTCTACACATTTAGTGTTTAGTTTTATGCTGCCTCATCATATGATCTTTAATCAAAATTATGATTGGAGATGATGGTGCCAGATAGAAATGTGAAAGAAAAAAAATTGTTTAATATGCATAAGCTACTGAAAAATTATGGATAATTTCTCTAATTTTTTATGTACTATCTCAATGTGAATCTTTGAGAAAGATTCATAATGTTACTTTAAAATAAAGAAATATGTTTTTAAAAAATGAAGAAAAAAAAATATGCTTTTAAAATGTATATAGTTTACATATTATTTTAGTTTCAATTAGATCACAATATAATTTTAAATATTTCTAAAAAATTAATTTTCACCAAAATACACTTAAGTTATATTTGCTAATAAAACTTGGATATTTCTTTAAAGTCTCTTTATATATCATTTAAAATTCAAACCTTTAAAAAAAAAACATGCTAATCTCAAATTATTATTTTCATTATTTTTTTCAAGTGTTAACTTTATATTTTATAAAAAGTACATATATTTCATACTGCAGATATACAAATTATATATTTATTTTCTAATTGTTCAATTAATTAATTAAAATTGTCTTTACAATGTAATTCAGTTGAAAAGATCTTCTTTCTGTATCGTATTTACTGATTGTTTAATACTTTGGGCTAGCTATCTCTTTTAAAATAATAGGTAATACTTTAAGTTGTATCTATATAGATTCTGTGTGCTTATTTCAAGATAAATTATCTCAAATATTATATTAAATACTGTCATTTATATTTAACTTAATATTCTAAATACATATATATAAATAAAACAATACATATACAATGGAAAATAATGTGTCATTCTTTTTTTGAAACCATTTTTCCTTTTTTTGGTAGCTGTTTTTCTTCCTAAGAATTAAATATCTACTTTCCTTTTTCCGCCAATGTAATCTGTTTTTTGTTTGTTTGTTTTTACCTTTTGGCATACTATTTATATATAAATTCATTTTTTGAAATGCTGCTTATATTCTTTTATCAAGAGAAATATTATTCGATTGTGTGATTTAACTTGCTCCTTTCTTTAGGTGTCCCATCTGCATGGGTGACTTATTGTTTGGAGATTCTATCCGTTATTTGCCATGTTTACATATATATCATACTTCATGTATAGATGATTGGTTGATGAGATCCTTTACATGTCCCTCCTGTGTGGAGCCTGTAGATGCAGCTTTATTGAGCACTTTTCATGCAGCATAAAAGCGTGTTAAAGGTATTTAAAAGACGTGATTTATTTAAATCATTTTATACTGAATATCTACTCTGATCGTGACCCAATAACTGATTTCTAAACCTTTAAGAATTCCTATGCTTTCAAGAAGAAAAATATTTTAAATTTATTTTGAAGACATATTTGATGTGCATTAAGTCAATAAATGCATTGCTGAAAAGAAAAATTACAAAACTGAATTTTTATACAATTTTCTAATACTGTTAGTTTTATTTAGTAAAATATTTATAACACACTAAGATTTTAAGCTAAAGAAAAAGTTTTTTTTCTATCAAAATGAAATTATGGAAATTTATTTTAGATGATTTTAAGAGATGTTAGTGGCTATCTATAAGATCATCTATCCAATTAACTATGATTTCTGCATGATAGTGGTTGATTGCATAAAATTAAGAAAAAGAGCAGTTTTTTTATTATTATTTGTTTACTGGAATTGCTTAAAATATAATTTTTAACCTCATTCAAAGTATTCTTCATGTTATCTGTGCCTAAAAATTGAGAAATAAACTATTACCCTACAGTTAAGAGTAGATGCAGTATATTTTTCTCTTTTATTCCTAGATCCATTCATTCACCATATTTATTTCATTATTGCTTGAATTTGTATAATTTTATTTATTTATTTATTTGCATTTATGAAATCCACATGATTAAAAATATTACTTTATTTTATTCACACTTTTATGGAAAGGAATTTGAAAAAATTTCTGAAAAATTTGTAGTTAATTTTTAAATTTACTATTTTATTACATTCAAATGTGTGAAATATTGATACATAATTAAATATTTTATGCTTTTAAGTTAGTGATGCTAGCAAATTGTCATCATGATACCAATTGTCATCTAATTTAGGGTAGGGGTGAAGAGTGATTCTTGCATATTTTTTTTTACTGATTTCAACATGGTTTGCATTCAACATTTTGAAATGGAATCATAAATATTTTAATAATTATTTTGTAATATTAGAATCAAGTAAAAAAATAAGTAATTTTGAAATTATCTATGTTTAAAATGCAATTGAAAAGATTTGGCTTATATAGTTTGACACTAAGTTAAAATGTCTTATACATTAAGGAATTTTAGCTTTATAGCATTTACTAAAATACTATAAAAATTATCATTAGATTTAATCCAATGTTAAAATACCATGCTATTTTTTTATTCAACTTAATCTTTTATTAATTTTTCTCTGATTTGTCTATAACTACTGTGTGTTTTTTTTTAATTTACTTTTATATTGTATTAAACATTAGATCTTTGTTCACAGATCTCACTAGAAGTAAACAAGCTCTGTCCTAAGCTTCTTTATATAATTTAAGCAGTTTGATGGCAAGTGTAAGAAGCTCTTTTAAAATGAAATGGACTATTGTTGAAAGTTATATTGACTGTAATACAATTAAAAATATAATGGGGAAAAGATTTCAGCTCGGAAGAGAGTTGAAGACTTCAATCTATAATATGAAACAAAGTTATCATGTTCATCTATGCAAACAAGAAGTACCCAGTTATCCTATTACCTGCTAGTCATGTGTTCAAGGCCATAATGGTCATTTTATTAAAATGTTATGATCTGAATTGTTAATTTTGTCTTTTAATAGTAAGTTAGTTATAAAAGTGAGATTTTGTTCTATTCCACTAACTGGATTTTAAATGCACAAGAAACTTCATTGAAATGTCTGTGTCCTTTAGATAAAAAATTTTAATTTGTGGCACAGATATGCACAAATTTAGACATTTTTAAATATTATTCTTGTTTGAAGTATGATACTTTCTTTTGCTTCTTGAGCAAATGAAATTTCATTATTGTTAATATTCGATTTTAAAATTATTCTTATGTGGTTATAAACTATTAAAATTTATGCTAAACATTCCATTACTAATAGAAAATGTGATTTTTATTTTTATCATTATTTTTTAAAAAAAAATGTTTCACTTTACCAATTTGGAATTAAATTTTAAACTCCATTTTCAAATCATTGTTGTTATAAAGTTTATAAGAATTTTATATTGTTAATCTGTTATTGCAGTTTCTAATGTGCCATTTCCAAATTTTGTTATTTGTTATTGATTCCCTTGTTCAGCTTCATATGTTATATTTTAGCAGAATGAAAGATATCATTTTTGTTACATAGTGACTCTTCAAAAATTTAACATTTATTTCTGATTAGATTTGAAGTGTTTCTTCATTCTTATGTTTTTGAATTCTGAAAATTATTTCTCTTTTTGTACTTCTTTTTTTGAGTGTCATATGCATTGCTGGTCTATTTCCTTGCTTATAAGGGAAAAATTATATAAATCTTAAATGTTTCTCTTTGTTTGATTTTTTAGATAATCAAAATATTTAATAATCAAGTCATACATGTGGTTTTTGCCTGTGCTTCCCACTCCCCTACCCCTTTCTTTTTCCTTTGTGAGTTTTATTTTATGGCTTGTTTATTATATATTTATTTTTAGTATTTTTTCAAATTGTTATATGAATAAAATTCAAGAATAAGAAATATTTAGAAACACTGCAATGAGAATTCTTAAATTATATTTCTTTGTTGTGGAATTAAGGTATAAACAAATTAGTAGTTTTTTTTTTTAATCCTATTGAAAAGTTAAATAGGATTGTTATGGGTTTTATGAGATGTTAAATAGGTTTTTCTTTTTGACATCTGTATTATTTTGAGAAAATTTCTGTAAAAATTCAGAATAGCAGAAAGACTTCTGCTCTTTCATTCTTCAGATTGTTCCATTTATAAGCCATGAAAAATCATTTTATGAGTATTTAATTTTCTTTTCAGAAGATGTAAATGTAAATGTAGAAAACAGAAAGCATTTGTTGCAAAAAGTGATAATTTGCACCATGGAACATATTACCTAGAAAAAATAAAGTAAGCAGTATAATTGTGAAAGTGTCCTTTAAATTATCTACAAAATACTGCTTATTGTTAATAAAAGATCCCGAGTGAAAAAAGCAGTGTTGATATTTCATTATATTGTGAAACTCCTAACTAGACCCATAATAAAGGTAGTTATTTTTTATTTATATGTACCTTTTCATTTATGAAACATCAGACTTTAATATTTGGAACTCATAAAATTAAAATAGTTTTTCCTATTTCCCCCTTTTAAAATCAATAAAAGAAATATTTTTCTGAGTTGTATCAGAAAACATTCAGTTAAGAATCAATTATGCAAGTATTTTTCAAAACATTAAGTAAAATAATTTTAAATGTGAAAATATGTTTTATATATTCTTTATCTGAAATTAATTTGATGGATATTTATTATGTATGTCTAATTAAGAACTGAGAAGTAAAATTCTATCAGTTTTAAGTATTCATTTTATATATTGTACTTTATGTAATGTTGTTATGTTATGTATGTAACAGCTATTTTCAAGGTAATTTTATTATTATTATTATTATATCTGCTGAGTAAAATAAATGATAATTTAACTTGATTTTTCAGAATCAAATTGTCAATACACATTCAAAATAGAAGCACCATTGTAGGCTTTTATTGAATGATATATGAAAAGCTATTGAAAGCCTTCAGATTATTGCAAAATGGCATTCCTCTTTATAAAAAGTTGAATTTTTCCATTAGCATGTGACATATGCTTTTATTAAAAAATGTCTTTAGATAAGATTCGGGTAATTCAGAGTATAATTATTTTATTTAACTCTAGCCTCTTGGGGATATAATTATTAATTTTGAATGGCACTTTCCAAATTTAATGCAATAATATGGAGGCATGTAATTCATAATGAATTTAGCATGTTCTGGCTTAATATATTTATTAGATTAATATAAAAAAAGTTAATTTAGGTTTCATAAATCATAAAATTTGCCTCTACTCGTCTCCAATTATCTTATTATAAAATTTTTGTATATAATATATAATAAAATTTCTTCAGTTCTAGAAATCAATATATATATTGAAAGCATATGAATCTAAAAAGCTATTACTAAACAACACATTTTTAACTTATTGCTCCTCCCTTTTAATTTGTAAAATTAATACTTTTACACCTTATAAGCATTTGCTTCTTTTACTATTATGAATATTGTTATTCTGTGTAGTTATGGTTTTTTTAAATTATAGAGCACTCCAGTAAAATCAAAAGATTTCTCTATTCTAGAAATACTACTATGTGATATAGAAGCAAAAAGACTACTTTTTAACTCGTGATGTATTGATTAATAGAGATGAAATAATTTGTTGAACATGCACATTCATCGCAAAGTTTGTTATTATTAATTTACAACAAATTACATTTATGTTTAAAAGCAATGTGCAATGTGAATCACTTAAGCTGTACACATTAGATTCAGTAGTTAAAATAATAAAAGTTTGAATAAATGAATTTCAGAGAATAATTGATATAATACGTAAAAGAGGCAAAGATAGAAAAAAAGATGTACTCTCTAGAAAGTATCACAAGAAATTTCACTTTCAAGTAACTGGACATTTTTTGGTACCTATATGTACACATTTTTTCCATGCATCCATTATAAGTTGCGAATTTCATCTTCATATTTCAATTGTTTCAAACAAATATTCATATATTTCTCTTTCTGACACATTTTTTAAAAAAATCTTTTTCATTTCTGTTTATTGTCTACTCTTATTTTTTGAACATTGAGCTTGATTTCATATCTGAGAAAAATATTGCCCAATATGTTAAAGTTTTATTGGCTCAAGTAAACTTTAATAATTAAACTCAATGGAGAATAATTGAGATTTCTTGAATAGCCTTGTGGCATTTTATTATTTCCATATTTAATTTTCCATTCATTAATACTTATTAAGGACTTTCATTATGTATATTTTTACCTTTGGCTCTACAAAATCCAAATACAACTGAATAGTAGAATTTCTCACTCCAATCAATGCAAATTGTAAAATATTTTTTAAACAAATATTATCAAATTATCTTTATGGCAAGTAAAAGACTTTATTAAAGACAAACAAAGCAAATTAAGTTAAAATATAAATGTAAGAGAATTTTGATGTTTCACCAAAAATTAAAATTATCTTCACCTTTCTGCTAAATCTGAATTATAATGAGGGAAAAAAGTTGAGAATTTTTATTAGATATTTATTTGTCTGATCTTATAAAACTAGTATTGAAATTTTATATTGATGCCCAAAGATGATTATTTAATTAGGTTACTCTAAATGTTTAAATTGTAGAATTTACCTTTTACAAAGTTAGACATTTTATTTTTCGAAGTTTTATATCTATATATAAAGATTATGAACTTGATTTTTTTCTTTTGGTCTTTCGATTTTTAATGGGAAAAATGTTAGCGTTTTAAACATCAATGAAAATTAGTGGTCAGCAAGAAACGGCAATTGAAAAAAATATCCATAGAGCATTTAGCTGATGTTCCTTTAAAGTATTAAAAAATCAATACAATGCATTTGAATCTAGTTCAAATTAGTTTTAGAGTAACTTTCATTATGACCTCTCCTATGAAACAAAGCCATTGTACTATAACTATAAAAAGATCCATCTCCATTAATCTTTAACAAACTTTTTTTTTTGGTCTGAAGTTCAGGCACTAGCTAGCCTCTCTTTTGTATTAAAATTGATCGTCAGGTTGTAAATTATAATAGAAAAATTAAACAAAAAAAAAGAGTGATCTAATGCATAACTATGTCAATTTTTTAAAAATTAAACAAAAAAAATATTGTTCTAAAACATAACTATGTCAATTTTTATATAAATGAAAGACTCTGTTTAATATGTAGATGTTTATTTCATTCTTCTTTATTCTTTTCCTACAGCGTTTATGTGGTGTGAAGTGATTTTGACCGTCAACAGGTTTATGGAAATCTAGTTTCAATTTTTATTTGTTCGATAAAAATTTCTAGTTTAAGAAGCTAAATAGTTAATTACTAAGATTGAATCACTTAATTTAAATTTACTGTAACATAAAAAAAATCCATTTACATTGCTAGCATTCCCAAAATGGCTTTTGCTCCCATAAAACTTACATTACTATAAGATTAGTGAATTAGTATGCTGTTGAGAAGATCAAATAAGCATATTTACTTATCATTGCACTATGCTAGTAAATGGAATTCACTACTTAAAAACATGATCCATAAAATCATACTTTTTTTGATGATTTTCATTTTTTTTTTTGTCGCAATTCAGAAAGAATCAAATTGAGTTTAATGGAGAAAAAAATCAATATTTTCTATGTAAAATACATTTTCTTAAAATTGCTAATTTTAATAATTGCTTTATTTTTGATTAATATTTATAAATAATCACAAATAAAAGATGGTGACTATTCTTAGAATAATTAAAAGCTAATTTTCAAAATTTCAAATGTTAAAATCCATTTTTTCAAAAAAATAAATCTTTAAAAACAATTCAGCATTAGAAAGTTACTTGTATTGATGCCTTGCAAAATATAACAGAAAAATATTATTTTATATTTTGTTTTAATTTAAAATAAAAAGGTGGAAATGTCATTCTAAAATATTGCACTTCTGTTTTGCTTGAAATCATTATACTGCATATCTTTGTGTTTTGAAATGTGAATATTGTTGGTTCTGAAATAATATATATCTATATAAACAAACATCTCTATACATAAAATATTTTGCAATCTTCTATGGATTTGTATATAATGTATCAATAAAAATGTATATTAAAGTTATGCATTGAATTTATTTTTATAAGGATGACTTTTTGTCAACTACAATTAAAATCATGTGAAACATGACTAGTCCCACAAATATTTTAATCAACAGATATATTATTATAATATGCTTTTTATTATTTTTTTCATCATCTTTATATTAATTTTTTTCTGAAAATTCAAACTATTTAATTTACAAAGGATTTATTTTATGCTACTTTTGTTTTTAATGTTATTCTGTTTCTGTTGAAAATGTGTGAACTTTATATTTAATCTTAATTATATAAGATGAATAAAATATTTATTGATTAGTTTTCAAATTCAACTTGGAATTGAGCTTAAATTGTTGAGTATTTTCTTTTGAAAAAATTATCCTGTGTAATTTCACAATACTCTTTAAATTTATTTCTTGAATGTGTAGGTTTTAGGTCTAAAAAGATTCTGTTGTTGTAAATGATTTTCTTTTTCAAAACCATTATAAATAAATCGTGATTGTAACACAGTTACATTATAACAAAATTTATACCTTTTACTTGAATTTTACTACATGCTAACCAGTTTTGGTGCCCAGCTGATTTTCCAGGATTAATGGTACTAAAATAAATTTCCTCATTCTTACTAGGGAAGATATATCTTTGTTGTAATATATCAAAATTCAAAAAGTATATTAAAAGCATGCTATTAATATATTTTTTAATTTATTATTTTATAATATAGAGATTTATATTTATATAGAAATCTATTTGAATATTATAAGAAAATAAGTCGGAACTTATGATTTCTTTATTAACAATAGGAGAAAAGATGGAAATATTTGGTAGTATGAAAGAAAAAATTTTGAGTTTCTCTTCAAGCAAGAAAAAAATTATTAAAAATAGAAATATTGGTATAATTGAATTATAATTTTTTTAATGTATAAATGATCTGAAAATCAGAATTAAATCATTTTAATTAAATGTCAACAAATTTGCTCACAGATACAGATTTTCACTTTTCCCAAGTTGATAATTCTAGGCAAAATATGTAAGGAGTAGAGGACAAACACATATAAAAATTTATTCATTATTATTAATAGAGATTATAAGAATTGCAAAAATCTGATTTTATTTAAATCTGATAATAGATGTTTGATCAAGCTTATTCTTCTCAACAGTAGTTTCAGATTTGAGCCATAATCAGTGCAGATTATAATTACATTTTTATGTAATTAAAATGTCAATTTAGAATCACATTTCACTATATTTTTAGTTTAATCAATTAGTGATTCATTTGAGGGTTTTGTTTGTTTGTTTGTTTGTTTTTTTTTTGTTTTTTTGTAATTTTTCAAAAATATGTTTTATTTGTTGACTGCAAATCTTCAAGTTTTTATATAATATTACTTAAGCAGATGCTTGTTATTTATAAACATTATAACTAATGAAATGTAACAGTTAAGAATGTGGCCAATATCATGATTAATATTGTTCTCATATTTTTCATTCATGGGAATTTGTTCTTTTTTTACAAATTTTTATGACAAAAAGACATATCTTTTTTATAAAACAGTAAAAATAAAAAGAATTAAAAATTATATAAGTCATCGTAAGTTCAAAATTGAAATAATAATAACTGAATAAATACATCATTATCATATGTAATAAACATTGCTAAATAATATTCAGAACTATTGAGAAGTTTTTTTCTTCCATATCTTGGAAGTTAAATCCCTTCCACCCTCCTTCATAAAAAAATAATAATAATTTAGATACTTGATTTATTACCACCTTAATTAAAGATTGGGTTGAAACTAAAATTATTAATAAGAATACACCAATAAAAAAAACTTGACATACTAAAAATAAATTCTTGTATCCAGAGGATCATGAAGGTTACCCACAGTTTCGAGTCACTCCAGATAAAATATATAAATTTCATTTTGGCTTAAAATCCTTTAAAGAAGCATAAAACCCATTAAAAAGTACTTTAATAAAATTACCCTCATTTTATATTTAATGTTGTAAAAATTAATGTTTTACTTTTTTTTGTAAGTATTAATAAATACAATGATAAAAAATGTTAATAACCCTCTGGTTCTATTTTTCATATTTCATATCCATTAATATTATTTTTAATAAAGTTCCATCGAGATTGTAGCAGCTATAAATATCATTATTATCGATAATTTTAACTGATGAATTTTCCTGTCTTAAGCATCTTTAACCTTTCCAATACGGCTTCTTAAAAAATTTTAATATGATAAATTATAAATATTAGATTTTGTTATATTTCTTATAACTAACTGCAATCCATGAAGGAGGATCATTTGGCCTACCCTTTGTTTAAAGTTGTAAATTTATTTTTTAAAAAAATTCAAAGATCATTACGTCAATTTCTCATGATAATAATAACTATGAATACCTTAAATTTATAATCATGTTTATATACATTCAAAAATTTTTTTAATTAATTTGAAACATTAGAAGTGTTTATTTTTTGGATATATAAGATAAATCTAATAAATGCGTATTAAGAAAAAAATTTTTAATTTAATACAAGCATTAATTAAAAATAAAATCAAAATAATATGCAAAGATAAATACATTTAAAATATCTAGTCAAAAATTATACAGAATGAAAATATCGTATTATTTTGAATAAAATTGCTCATAAAGGCTTGAAGAGGATCGATTAATTCACAAAATTATTTGAAATGACCTGAATCCATGTAAAGGTTGAAAGCAATCACTCTCACTTTTATATCAAAAATATATCCTTATTGCACATACAGCAACATCGCGCGCCTTGTCGCTGGGAGCTACTCTGCCTGTATTGCTCAAGGCCATTTTATGATTAATGGAGAAGAAACACACATCACACTTTGGTGCTCTCTTTCCAAGAGAATTAGAATGATTGGTACCGAATATGCTCCCAGTGACAAATGTGTGCAGATTTAATTTGATTATGAAATAATATTAGAATGCAGTTTGCATTTATTCAATAATCAATGACTAGATAGATGCTTGGGAAATCTGATCGTACGGCAGCATCTAGTGATAGTGGACGGTTTAGTGGGGTTTGATAGAACTGTATAAGACTTCTCAAGGATTGGTTGAGATTGAGAATGTTCTGGTCGATCAGTATCGCCAGTGAGTAGATAAGCAGGTTTTACTCGATCAATTGATATTGAACTATGCTTTCCACTTAAATCAATAATTTATTTTTTATCATTTCTACTAATTAAGAGGGGTCCAGTATAAGGTGGTGTCATCTTAGGATTATACTTATCTGATCTTGAAAAAATATATCAATAATTTTTTCAATGAGGACTTGACATAAACTTTTGAGAGACCATGAAGGTCAGTGGAAACAGGATTCAAAGACGTCATTGTGTTTAATTAATTAGTCGCATAAGTAAGGCTAATGGTTTGATCGATTGAACCGCTTAAAACAAGGTCGGAAGTTAATCGTAAGGTGATGCCATAAACAAGTTGTGCACAGGTAGCCTTAATAAATTCCTTAAGAGCGCGAACCTAATAGTATTATTGGAACTATTTCGGCCCATTTATAGTTGTTATGTGCCTTTGGAGCACTTTTAAGATGTCTATGAAGTCTAACAATGACCCCATTCGCCTAAAGGTCACAGGAAGCACTGCCAATTCTATTGTTTTGCTGCGAGTAAATTCTCTAAAAAGATGCGATTGGAAATGTGTATCTTGGTCAGTTGTAATTGACTGGAAATCCAACCCTACATCAAGGCACGAGCAGTCGTATCAAGCTTTGAGATTACTTCAGACCATATAGTGAATCTATCATTGATAGTCATGTAGAATTGTTGCCTTCGGAAGAAAGGAGAGGGACTCTAAAATTTATATGTATGAGTAAAAAGCGGGCATCTGGTAGGGTAAATGAGCGAATGACAGATTTTGTACGCCGTTTGTCACTTAACTCATTGGCATTTAACACAGCTGCGAATCATAGATTTTATATCTTTGCACATGCCAGGTCATACGAACCGTTTAGCGATTAATTCCATAGAGATTGCAATTCCTTGGAGATAAAGAAATGTAGCATTTTAAAAATTAGCTGCGGCATGTTTTTAGGAACAAAGGTTTTTAGGGTTTTTTTTTTTTTTTTAGATTTATCACAATATAGGTGAATGTCCACAAGAGGAAAATACTGTTCCTCAATTTGGGTATTTTAAAAGATGCAGTTCCTCGTCAGTCGATCGAGCAGAAGCGAATTCCTTAAAATCAATTATAGTAGAAGATATCTCACCTACCTCAATACTGTCGCAGATGGTGCATCTGCAACGGTATTTTCAGAGCGTTTAGTGTATCTAATATCTGTAGAAAATGGGGATTTGATATAATTGGGAAAGACTAAATTCTTCAATAGTTCGATGAAAAGAATATATTAAGGAGTTTTGGTCAGTATAAAAGACAGAAGTTATACCTTCAAGCAAATGTCGGGATTTTTCGACAAAGGAGTAAATAGTAAATAGTTCACAGTCATAAATAGAGCAATTCTTTTGAGATTTACTTAATTTTGAAGAATAAATTGCTATTGGTTCTCTCTGAATATTCAATAGTTCCATCAAGGAGCAGCCAATAGCATCTATCCACAAACTTAATTGAGCAATAGGTATGCTATGCCTACATAGCGTTGCTTCTTTAGACGTATTGAAAGAAATAGTTGCTTCATCGTTCCATTGTAATTGCTCAGTAGAATTGGGAGCTCTGGAACGAGGATGCTTCTTTTTGCTCTTGTGTTCTACATAATAAAGAAACAGTACATTAACCGAGTCTTTAATGACATTTTATTAACTGAATTTTTTTTATTTTATTTGTAAAATCGGATGGAACAGTTTGATAATATCTAGAATGTAGTTATTATCAATTATCTATAATGTGGTTACAGGAGGATGGAAACAACTAATAGAATATAAAGATATTTAAAAGTGGCTTTTACGATTGTCAGATTTAAATTAATTAAACAGACTTCTTTTGGAGTTATATATATATACACACACACACACATAACGGGAATATGATTTACTGACAGGCTACAGATTATTATTTTCTTACAGCTCTAATAATTTCAAATGATAAAAAGAAAATGTCAGTATTTATTCAAATTGTTATTGGGATATTTAAAAATTTATAAATGGAAAAATATTAAATATACAGTTTCTTGACAAAATATAAATATGTATGCATCATTCCTTAAAATTAATTGTGGTTTCCTTAATTAACTAATTAAAGAAAGCTAACCAAAAATTGGAAAATTATTTTATTTAACAATAACAGTTGGAACAAAAAAATTCATATTAGCTATAAATGTTTGCAATATACAGTTTTATGGAATTGTGGTATTTTATCAAATGAAAACATTACGAAAAATAAGTATTTTTTATTTCAAGGAGTGGGGTGGGAGACTGTCTAAAATAAAAATTATTGTCAAAAAGTAACTTTCTAAATTCATCTCTTCAGTTCTTACTGTGAGGGGGCAGGAAAAAAAAAAACTTAAACATAGGTTTCACGTTGATATTCAATAAAATTTTTTGATAATGAAAAAACTAAATCTAATAAGAACTGTTTTTTATGTCCTCTGAAAAGTACACTCCATTTGAACACTGACAAAACAACATATATTCACACATAAATGGGGGGAAAACAATCTTATTTGAGATAAATTATATGAACTGCATTAACTCAATAACAAAGTAAATAGCATAAACTTTTGCTTCAGAGAAATCAACATAGGAAGGAAGAAATACAGATGTGTTTGCCCCGTATGCTCCAGAAATGCAGTTCGTAGCTTTTGCAGGGCTAAACAGTAGATCACGAATATCACAAAATATATCGATTCAAAAAAGGAAGGAAACAAAAAAAAAAAAAGTGCATTCTCTGGCAAATGCACCAGAAAACAAGGATCAGGAAAATCACAACAAACCAACATATACAATTCCCCCTTCCCTTAAATAAAACAAGGAATAGTGTTTAACTAATCTTGAAATCAACAAAATTCACGAGACATTAACAAAAATAAAATATTTGATTATTTTAAGCTGAAGTTTAAACTACTAATTTTTAATAATAAAATATTCAAAAATGTCAAAAACAATGAAACGTGATAGCTTTCCATGTTACGGAACGATATCAGGTTTTTCTTCTTATTTATCAACATTTTACCAGAAGATAAAAAAAAAATTCATGAAAATATAAATTGAATATATATTATAAAAATTTCAAAATCAATAAATGAAAATAACTTCTTATTTATCTTCGTTATCGTATTTATTTTTCAATTTGCTTAAAATATTTCTCAATTCCTTTTTTGATTCATGTGTATGAACAGAAATTTTTGAATCCGATTTACATTTGCTAATTAAATAAACCCCATCTGGTTGTACAGATTTTAAACTATTAATCATGTCTTGATTTTCAAATAATTCTTCAATACATATTCCTATAACTTTTAGAACTTCTTTCACTCTACAAAAAGCTTCATAATTGTGTTTCATCTTTTCATCCAACTCAACTGAATCTTTACAATTTATCTCTGCAATACCTGTATTATTTGAGTTATTGACAATAAATTCAGTTACTTTTTTAATTTTTCCTTCCAAGTTTTTAATTATATCATGATTTTCTTTTTCACCTTCTGAATTGTCAATTTTAATCATTGATAAACTGGTACTTTTATGTTTATTTTTCGTAGAGATTTCATTATCCAAATTGCAATTTAAGTTTTCCATTTCATAATTTTTGGATAAGTTACTATTGCAAATAATTTGAGATTCTGAATTATTTACCTTTTTAGAATGACTTTCCTTGACTTTTTTAGAATTTTTTAATTTAACTGTTTTCTTCTGAGCTCGACAAAATTTAGTTTTTACTTTTGAATTTTTAAGATGGTCTTTCAATTCTTGAACTGCATTAGAATGTAAACTATTGGCCGTTGATTTAGCAATCAGAGCATCTAAATGTTCTCTATTAGAATCTGATCCAAGTTTTATTTTTGTGGATACCATTGTTTTCTTTGAACCAGTTTTTATTAAACACGAATTTTCATTTTCCATACTCAAATTATAGAATCTGCTTTGAGCGACATTTAAATGATTTTCATCTTTTATGATTTTTAATTTCTTCTTTGAATTAGTTGGTAATTGCATAACAGATTCCTTTTTTAAAGTGCTGCCTTTTTTGGAAATATGGGATACTTGTGAGCTTTCTTGAATATTATCATTAGTTTGAGGCCCATTAAGTGAAACAGCATTAGATTTCTTAGAAAGATCATCTTCTATTTCTTTCATTTCATTTAAAATAATCAGTTCATTATGAGAATCACCATTCTGCAGCTTGGAATTTTTTTTCCTATGATCATCTGGCAGAGTAAAGGCACTGATGGGTTTAGAACAGCAATTCTGATTTATAAAAATAGTTCCTTCTGTATCAGCAGAACTTATTTGTTTAGGCAAAATATCTTTTGTTATAGATATTTCAGATGAATCCATTAATAAAGTTTCGATAGAATTGATATTGTTTTTACCATTATTTTTAAAAATTTGCTCAGAATCAGATTTTAAATTGTTCTTAGTTGCCACTATAATTTTATTTTTGTTTTTTTTCCTACATATTTTCTTAGATTTTAAATTTGAAGGAGTTATAGTAGTTGTATCCTCTATTAGCAACTCTTCAATTTTTTTAGCAAATTTCTTATTTTGAAATGGTGAATTATTTGATGAATCAGTTGATGTAGAAATTATGTTGTCCTTATCACAATTTTTAGAAGCTGGTTCTGAATTGATCTTGGCTACTACTTTACTTTTATTTTCGCTGCCTTTTTTTCTATATATTCTCTTTGAATTTGTACCTTTTTGAATTTCAATATTTAGCAGATCTTCTGTAGCTTCTTTGCTTTGAGATGAATTTTTTGAGGAATCAAATGATGAAATCTTAGAAGGAGAGATATTGCCCATTTCATTATTTTTAAAAGTTTCTTCAGGATCAACTACTAAACTCGTCTTAGATGAGAGCTGAACTTTATTTTGATAGCTTTTTTTTGTACATACTTTCTTAGATTTTATATTGAATGTAGTTAAAGTAGGTGTATCTTCGATTAATGGCTCTTCAGAATTCTTAACAAATTCTTTACTTTGCAAAAGTGAATTTTTTGAACAATCAACTGAAGAAGTCTTAAAAGTGAAACTGCAAATGGCATTACTTTTAAGAGAGTGTTCCGATTCAGATATTAAATCCCTCTTAGTCGATATCTTTCTCATATTATCATTACTTTTTTTGCTAAGTATTTTAGTGGAATTTCTATCTAACTGAATTACAGCATCTATATCCTTTATCAATGGTTCTTCAGCACTCTTGGGAAATTTATTGCTTTGAGATGTTAAATTTCTTAATGAATCAATAGACGAAGTTTCAAAAGAAGTAATACTGACCTCATTATTATTTTTAGAAGATTTTTCTAAATCCAATATTAAGCTATTCTTTACTGACACCTTACCTTTTTTCTTACACATTTTCTTAGCATTTATTGGGACTACAGTATTTGTCTCTTTTATAAACAACTCATTAGTTCCTTTTACAAACTCCTTATTTTCAGAAGGGGACATTTTTGATAAAAAGTTGATAGAAGTGGTACAGTCTTTATCTTTAGAAGTTGGTTCTTGGTCATATAATGAACTGTTCTCAGTTGTCACCATTCTTTTAATTTCACAGCCTCTTTTCCTACTTATTCTCTTTGAATCTTCATTTACTGCAGTTACAGATTTTACATCTTTTGTTAACAGTTTTTCTGTTTCTTTAGTACACACTTTAATTTGAGATTTAGAGTTCTTTGTAGATTCTAACTGTTCATCAGAAATCCTCTGAACACCAATATCCATAGTAATATCAGAATTAATTTCTTGAATGGTTAAGTTTTTCTTTTCCATATTAGAAGCTACAGAATCCAATTTTATTTTTTTATGTAAAGCTGTATTACTTTTAACTTTACTTTTATTAGTTTTCTTTGACTTTAGCTCTGAAACAGATTTAATAATATTATTTGTAGTTGTTTGTTCCCTGCTTGGGGAAGCACTTACAACAATTCCAGGTAATTGTGCTGTTTTTTCATTTGTCAGTGCAGAAGAATCTGCATTTATAACACTTAATTTTTTTAATTTCTTACTCGTAACATATTCAGCTCTTTTGTTATTCTCATTTAACTCAGTTACTTCACTTTCTTGATTATCTAAACTTTTCTGGATTGCACTGGAAGTACAAACTTTATTTACTTTATCTTTCCAGGCTCTTTTCCTTTTTCCTTTAACAAGCAAATGTGGATCTAACACAACTACAGTTGGATTTTCATCAGTAACATTAACTTTGTTACTATCAACTAATGTTTCTGAATCAGATTGGGTTAATGTAGGTGATATTTTGCATTCAGAATTCGTTATATTATCTATAGATATTTTATTATTGCAAGAATTAGTTTTCTGATCATAATCCCTTTCCTCAAAACTAGAATTTGAACTTACATCTTTTCCAAGAGAAGTTTTTAATTTTTGCTTCTGCTTAGAAGCTGATTTATGAATAGGTTTTAGAATTTTATCACTATCTTTACATTCTGCTAAGGAAGCCATAGAATTATTTGTTTCATCACATATCTTTTCATCTATAACTCCTCTTGCCCTTAAATTATAAGAGCGTGTTAGTATAGGGGAATGTTGCTCAGGAGTGACATTTTGTTGATCAAAATTTTCAGAAACATGTTTATCCTTCTTAATAGGAGATATTATATTTACAGGACTAGACAATTTCTTTTCAGAAGATAATTTACTGTTGTCTGGAGACTTCTGCACTGTTTCAAGACAATCTTCCCTATTTAGAAGAACCATTAACTTCTTTTTATTTATTGCATTATCCAATTTATTGGATTTTTCCAACTTCTTTCCTTCTTCAGATTCGACATTTCTTGATGTTTCTCCCAATTCTTTTGCGACTTCTTTCTCACGATTTGATGACGAAGTTTTGCTCTTCACAATCCAATTATCTAAAGTTTTTTGTTTGAGCGATTTTTCTGGCGTACTGTTAGATAAGTTTACAGACTTTCTCACATCCTCTTCTGATTTACCAGCAGAATCTTTAGATGCAGTATCAATGCAGCTATTTTGTAAAGAAATTGCAGATAGTAATTTTTCGATAAATTCTCGTTTTTGAGATTCTGGCAGTTTTAAGATAATTTCATTTAGATCCATCACCGAAAAGGATCAAATAGAATTACATAAAACTATACAATAAGCTCCTTTTCCCACTAAAAATTCAAATCTAAAAATGTAAACAAAAAAAGTTTATGAAACAACACCTTATGTTGTGTTAAAACAAGAATATCCTTTAACACAAATTCTTTACAATAACAAGTCGCTGTATTGTAAAATATTTGCGTTGAAATAGAACTAAACTGCCAGCATGAACATGTGACGTTGAATAAGTCCGCATGAACGAATCCAACAAGTTTTTAGAAATGACGGATACTGATGAATAATCCGCGAATTTTTTTAACAATAAATAATTTTGCTATATTATTTTTAAATATTTGTTTAAAATATCTGTTATTTTGATCATGTCATTGATTAAAAAATTATTGATCAGTATTAAATATAAGATTAATTAATTGTAGTTCGTACTTAATTTACTAATTTAAGCAACGTGTGATTGACTTAATTTATCTACTTAAGCTTAATTTTTGGGTTTGATTTTTTAAAATTATTTATTTATTAGAATAAAGCATTTTCTAAAACGTTGATTTTTTTAAAAAAAGCAATCTCTTATTTTTAAAAAAATGTTTACTTTAGTTATATATTGTGCCAGTAGATGGCGCCTGCAGAAAAATGAAATTAAATATCCATGTCATAGGCAGTTAATTATCTTTATGAGATAGTGCATTGCCAACTGCCAATATCTTCACACTTACGATCACTTTCCTATGAATAAATCTAATATCAGTGATACGTGGTTCAATGATTAAGTAATTTGAAGAATAACTTTTCAATCCATCCACAGATTTATGTCTCCACAGATAATGACAAAGCATTCTTCAATTAAAGGGAAAGGGATTGAAGAATGCATTTCCTGGGGGCACAAGAGAAGAATGCTTTAGGTTTCTGGTATTCCTTTAATTCCTCGGGAGGAGTAAGATTTAGCCGATACCCCTTCTTTTCTTTCAGAAGTGTTGCTTCAGACCTCATAATGTCAGTACGGAGAGTTCTTTGTGGTTTTAAATTGAAGGAAATCCACGAGTCCTTTCCCCCTTACATTATATTAGTCTATCATAGACTTTAAGATTTTACATTAATATCGTACATAAAAAGGAAATCGACTAATTCCTTCAATGCCTTTTTGGTAAATTCACCTAAAAATAATCTATTGTATATTAATTTTTAAGCATTAAAACTAATTTTTTAAAAAAATTGTTCTGTACCTTAGATAAAAAAATATTAAGGAAACTTGAGATTCTTTTACGAATTCGCGGTAGCAGGTTTTGATAATTTTGCTTCATTTCTGTTGTTTTTGATCATTCTACTTCATTTCTGCTGTTTTTTGTTATCAATAAAATCTAGAATATACATGATTGGCAATCGAAATGCTGGTTTTCAACAATTTGTCTTATTTCACCTTAAAAAAAAACAACCCTAGATTCTTTTTAGATCTTTAGATTGATTGAGATTCAGTAAACTATACAGGTTTTTTCTTGGAATAACTTTTTTGAATACTTATGAGAAATGTTTCAAGTCTAATGATTTCATTTCTATTCTATGTATCTTCAGATCACTTTTTCGAAGGTGGGAAGAAAAGCAAAAGTAATTTTATCTTAAAATGGTAATTTTTTTAAAAATATTTTTAAGAAAACAGTTTATTCAAAAAGAATAAATATTTCTAATGGAAACATTTTTTTTTCTCGTTAAATTCTGAAATTATAATAAACGAAGCATTTTTTTCTTTACTATATTGTCAACCATAATATTGACGATGTAAAGCATTGATATATATGTGATGACAGCATTTAGATTTTCTGTTATATATTCTCCCTCTGCATGATTGAATTCTTATTCAAGAACATCTATTGGACAGATCGTATCGATTGTCGCTGTCTATGGTAATCTAAGACCAGTGTTATCGAAATTTCATCAGATTGTATCAAGGATTTGAATCCCACCACTCACTGAAAAGTATTGATAACTGGTATTTGTGACTTTTTGATATTGGTCACATAACTGCTCATAAAATATTGTAATCCCTCATCACGGATTTTTTAAATTTCTCATTATTTCAGTTATTTATTTTATTCTCTGTTACATATATTTTGGTGAAAATTATTCCCTAAGGTAAAAAAAAAAAAATGTTTATTTTTATTTATAACATTCAAAAATACTGAATCAGTAAATTATGTTAAATAGGATAATCTGATAAAAAATAGCATTAATTTCCATTAATAATCATCCACAATTGTCAGGATTTGTCATTCAGAGCTGCTTCAACATTATTTATATAAAAGATTTCAAAGTTCTGAAAGTAGCTTTTCAACTTTTTAAATAACAGTTAAAAATGAATTTAAAAGCAATACATCTGAATCTAAAATATGCATGTATATCAGTGTTTACATCTTTTGATACTTTCTAAGTTCCAATAGCTATGTCATTTTAAAATTGTTTCACAGTTAATTATTAAAATAAAACAGAAACATTTTATTCTGAATTTGTTTTTAGAAATTTTCATTCCCATTACAAAAAAAGAATAGGAAATGCTATAATTGAAATTTTGATATTTGGATAATGTAAATATTCCATTTTCTGTAAGTGATAACATAACCTCATATTACAGCTCAAATCTTCGGATCCAGATTATTCTAAAGATATTTCAAAAATTAAAAAATATGATTGTGAATCCACATAGGCAGCAGGATTGATGAAGAATTCTAGCAAAAAATTGTAATTTAGTTTTTCTATAGGAGAGACATTCTTTTTCTCTCTTTGTTTGTACTATAAATTCTAGCATTCTTTCTATAAATTCCTTTTTATAGTAAATAATTTATAGTTATAAAAGAATCATGGGAAGAAAAGGGAGAATTTGTGTTCTAAAGAAAATATTTAGGAATAAAAAAATTTGCATTAGTTTCAATTGAAAAGATTATAGATTTTTAAATGAGTGAATAATTAATACAAGATAATGCACAATAATTAATATTATGGGTAATAACAAAATAATAAAATTGAAATTATAATTTCTTTCTTCTGTAGAAATTTCTTTTGATTTTTATTTTGTGAGACATTAATGTAAATTGTGATATAAAATTGAAGTCCTATTAGTACACAGATTATTTATCTATGTGTTGTTTTAAAGTCAATCAAATGCTAGCTTTCAAAAAAGTAAGTAACTAGTAAGCAACTTAATTACTAAGAAACATAGAAAGTTACTGATAAGTTAAGTTATTAGTAAAAATTGAATTATATTCTGAAAGAATTTTAAATAAGTTAAAAGATGGTTCTATAAAGTAAAATTTTAATTGAAAATGCAACTAACAATAATCAAACTCAGATATATATTCATTATCATAAATTAAAAAAAATATAGTAATATTAATTTATCTAAAACAAATTCCAAGAAAGCAAGCATATTTATTAAGTAACACAGAATAGGTAATAAAATAGTCAAATCCAATACAGTGTTTTTTAACTAGATTTAACATCTTTCTTTTTGTCTTCAGTTTTGGTATCCTCTTTATCTTTTCTCTCTTTTACATCCTCTTTTTTGCCGCTTTCTTTCCTCTCTGCATCTCTGTTGGTAATTTTGTTATTGATGAGATTATGAAGGGCAATAACAGAGCGTGAGAGAGAAGCCAAATACACAACAAGCATTTGGTCATTTGTTTTCACATACATTGATTTCACAAATTCCCTCACACTTGCATCAGGCAGTAAATTGAAAATGTCTTGCAGTTGATAGATGATGGTATGATTCACAGGCAATGTACCAGATACCACCTAGAAATTACAATGAAATGAATTAATTAGCATGTTAATTAAAAAATAATCAAGTTTATTAAGCAGAAAAAGTTGCAGTTAAAAAACTAAAGAATGTTTAAAAGAGTATCAGATATGATGAATGAACACTTTTTCTATCCTCCCTTCAAAACAGATGCTCTTTATTTTTAAAAGAAATATCTTTTTTTTAAATATCTATTAACATTAAAGCAATTTAATTCACCACATATACTTATTTTACTATTAAATTAAATTTATTTTTCCCAAAAAAAAAAAAATTGATGGTGATAGAAAATCGAAGTTTAGGTCAATTATATAAATCATTCTTAGAAGATATAATTTTTTAAAACATTATTCTACAAGGTAATTTATTTGTTAAGAATTATATGAAAATGAAGTGTATGAAAAGTGCATCAATATTTTAGATACCTATCAATGAAATTTTTTTTTAAAAAAAGTTCAAAAACAAAGTTGCCACTCAAATCTAGGAAAAAAAATCTGAATTTTTCCTGTACTTATATTCAAGATACAAGAGAATAAAAATTGTACTCATACATTAGTTGCAATACCATGTGATTTTAAGAAGGAGAAAAAACAGAGAAAGGAAGCAACAATTAACTTTATTTTAAATAATAGAATATTTAAAGAATTTTAATATTCACATTCAAAAAAGCCTCTGTATTTATTACCTAGAATTCAACAAAGACAAAATTTATATATTAAGGACTCTGGTGAAATAAATCACAACATTTTTGTTATCATGATATAAATCATTTAATGATTTCAACTTCACATATATATTTGAGTTATTTTAGTTTCAGTGAACACATGTGGAAATATTTCTGATGAACCACAGAATGCAATATAAAGGGCAAATGAGAAACAAACTTTAATGTCTATAAAAATTTAGCTTTACATGATTGTTCTTGAACAGAAATATTTGAAATTAGTATAATTCTGGACAGTAAAGTTGATGTTTTAGTCATGGCATATCACCTTCTCCTTTATTCCTTTAGATACAAAGTTTAATATTAAATATGACTTTTTAAAAATTGTTATGCAATTTTGTTTCCATTTTTTGGCATAAGTGCTTGATTTCCAAAAATACTTAAGATTATTATTTACTCACAGAGCAAACAGTACACAACAAATGAAATTTACAGGACTTCTCAAACCCAACAAAACAAAGTTACAATGTATCTAATACATAAAACTGCTACAAAGACAACAACCTAATATATAGCAATTACAACTGATGCCATTTCTTTGGGACTAATTTTTTAGAAGTACTGAGATGAATTTCTTTGAAACACACAATTTTTTATTGCATTATTTTGTTAATGAAAAGAAAAATATTATGAATTATAACATATTGATTATTATGTTTTTTTCCAATGTTTCTCATAAAAAGACTGGCTTCTTGTACTAATTACTTAAAAACCAAATTACAAAAAGATAAACTATAAACTATCTGGAAATTCCATAAATATATAATTTCAAACTCAGCAAATGTTGCACCTATATTCCATAATTATATTAAAGTATTAATACCTTGACTAATTATAACCAAGTTACATTATTTAATGACAGTAAAATTTTAACAACATAAAATTACAATGATAAGAAGACGTTTATGAAATATTTTTCTTCAAAATTTTTGCATGAGTTTTTATTTTACTTGAAAGCCCCCCCCCCCCTTTTAAATTCAAGTGGTAGTATTAAATGAATTAAAGTTTTTTAGAAGAGAAATGTAACAAAAAGATTTAAAATTTTTTTCTTTAAAATTAAACCTGAGAATCAAATAACAGTTGAAAGTCATAATAAATTTTATTTAAAAATTTGCTTACCTGGTCTAAATAGTTCTTGATATCTGTGATCTGAGAATGAAGGCCTTTTAAACCTCTTAGTTGGTTAGTTATTCTTTGAGAAAGTGTACCCAAAGTTGTATCTTTTATATCCCTAAATTTGAAAAGTAAATTAGTATATTTACACATAGAATAATTAGAAAATTCTTAATTAAAAAAATGGAATAATTTGATTATAGTTAGTTTATTTTTGCCATGAATTTTCATGTTTATTCAATATGGAACAATAGGCCATATTTTATTTTGTCACAATAATATTTATTTGCTTTATAATACAAAATGACACGAATTTTATAATATTCAAATTTATAAGGCACATTATTTTGCATTAAATATTACACTACTTTCATATTTTATAAATAATATGGCTAAATGATTTCACTTTGTTCTGTCTTTTCTGTGATTGGTCTAAGTAAATGTATTAGTATATTATATTATGTATAAAATTCTGAATTGAGATATTGAAGAAAAAAAAAATTACCAGAGTGTGTTGATTACTAAATTAAAGCACAATGTGAAGTACAACTATATACTATAATGTGATGTATATAATAAAACTTTTTTTTTTGTTAAATGTGAAATTTATTATATATAATGCTAATTGTTTTATATTTTTGAAACACTTGCACATTATTTTTTATACATAATTTTACTCCAGTTCGATAAAAGATTAGATCAGTTTCTCAACTAAATGAAAAAAATATATATTAATCAATCAAATATTTAGAATTGAAATAACAAATAATGAAAAAGTAAATCACCTAAGCAGATGTTCTACACCAACTTCCTCAGCCTCTTCTGCTCCTATTTCACTTGCTACATGTTCAAATGTTTTTGTTGTAGGTGTTCCATCCTAAATTTCAAATTTTCATTAATATTCTGCCCATTTAATAATATATAATGCTATAATATGCCATTTGTTTTTTTATATATTCTATACAATCTTAAACAATATATTTTATTGCAATTTATTTATTTGCTTTAATAATAACACATGGCATTTATTCCATTAATTATACTTTTCAAACAATAATAAATATATGTTCATGAAATTTGAAAATGAATCATTTTAAGATGTAAATTATAACACAGGTTATAAAATATAACAGCTTTTATAATGCAATATATAGTCAGTTTATAATATTTTTATACCACAGCAATAAATATGCTATAAAAATATAGAGCGAATTATTAAATATCAATGATAACATATGATAATAATTTCTTTTATTGTATTTGAAATATAATTAATCCAAAATTAAATCTTACATCATGAACTTCCTCAACAGCAATATATGCTTCAGTGGGCAAACCAAGGTCTTTAGGCTTAGCTCCTATTATGACTAAGACCTAAAGCACAAAAGTAATAAATTATAAATAAATCAAATATAAATATATTAAATAACTGGAAAAAATAAACAAAATAAAACCTAGCACTGTGTTAAGACAAAGCAGCAGTGATATTGCTAGTACAGTCAAAATTCAAATTGGAATCTAAACAAATAAACTAAAAATTTATATATAGTGTTATTTTTCACTATATAAAAAGATATACTGCAAACATCTTTTACCAAAGTTGCCACTCAAAACCAGAAAAAAAAAATCTTTGTGTTTTCCATGTATGCATATTCAAGATACAAGGAAACACACTAATAGTACTCCTGTGCTAGTTATATACAATATGGTTTTAAAAGGTGGAAAAAGCAAGGGAAGGAAGTAATAATTTAACATTGATCAAAACAATAACAATTAAAAAAAATGTTTATATTAACAAATTTCTTTTCCATTATATATATATATATATATATATATATTAAAGGGAGGGATATATTACTTCTACACTCTTTAATTGCAAGTCACACAAAATTAAGGGCCTAAATAAAATCAATTACAAAATATTTTTGTTGTGATACAAATCAATGATTACCTAACATAAAGCATCCCACCACACACACATTAGAAAGCAAAATTCATTTTTTATATATTTTTTCATTTTCTCAATTCCTGTATTTGGGCATTAATTTCTGCACATTGTTCTGCCATCGGTTTCATATGGTAAATTCTTAACAAATAAGATACATTATTTTTTTTAGTCATTTCATGTCCAATCAGCATATGCGAAAATATTTCCAATATATCAATGAATGCATTAAAGGAAGAATATGACACAGCAAATTCTAATTCACATAAAAATTCTGCTCTAAATTATTGTTCTAACTAAAAAGATCAAAATTTATTTATTTTTGAAAATTAAATTTGTTGTTTTGGATTTAATGTCACTTTTTCCTGCATTCCTTTTAGATACTAAGTTCAGTATCATTGCTGATTTTTTTTGAACTGGCAGGAGTCCGTATGCATTCTTCTTTTAACATGACTAGTTAGAGCTAATTTTCTTTATTACTTAGACTTATTATTGCTTTACAAAGTGAGCAAGAAATACACAACAAAGATTTCAAAGAAGTCCTTCAACCCATTCAGCAAAATCAGGATTGAATTTTTTAATCCTCCCAATTTATATTAAATACAGTTTTTGATCAGCTTATTGCTTAAAAAAAAATCCCAAATATACTTTGAATAAGCTGATAGTTTCTCAAATAATAATAATAATAAAAACCATTCAATAAACTTAAATACGGTAGACTAAACATCACCAAGCTGCATTTGCAGATTGAAGAATGTTCTTGCTAGTGAAATGTATTTTATGATTTCATACAGTTACATTAGTCTGACACATGCTCAATAGCTGAGATTCGGGAATCTGTCTTGTAAGTTGAAATTAGAATGGTCTATACAGAATAAAAGGGCAGAAAGGGAGTAGGGTTCCGGATTACACAATCGCAAATGGAATCGTTTCATTTTTTGGCAGTGGTGACTACAATCTTCTATTCTTGCAATCTTCAGATTATTATTTTTTTTAATTAAGAAGACACAATTTTCTGCATTTTTCTAATTTTTACAAAAACGTTTAGATTTCCCTGTTTTTTTTTTTTTTTTTTTTGTTTTTTTTGGTCTCTTCTGATGATTTTTAATTTCCCTGCATTTTCTGATAGTATGACAACCCTATTTACAAAGCATTCCTGCAAGCAATTGAAATTTTTAAAATTATTTAATTTCTTATCAGTCCAAAATCATTTTGTTACTATCTTATTGAAAAAATCTAGAATTAAAATAATAAATGATAGAAATTTGAATTATTAAGGCAATTTTAAATATAAAGCAAAGTAGGTTCCATAATTCAATTAGATTAGCATAAAATAAGAGTGATTAAAATTTCAATTGAATAATCAAATGTTTACCAATAGATAATACAGACTGCTACAACATTTTTTTTTTATTTCTATTTATTCAGCATTATAGCTTCAACATTGATCTGATGCACACCTGTCTTTCTTTTAACCAAAAGAATGATATTTTCCTTCTCAATTATTTTATGTATGACAAATGAACTAATTACAGTAAAATGAAGAAAAATGTAGTGGATTCTCAGGGTAGTTGAAGATAATAAATCTTATCCTTTAATAACTTGAAAAGATAGGAAGCCCTTTCTTATTTTTTTTTTGTATAAAACATCTATATTAATAGGATGTTTGTGTTTTTCATTACCCTGTATTCTAAACATAAGACAACTTGGACAGACTTTAAAATTTCATAACAATAATGAGATGATAACACATGGATTTTAATTTTTCACTCAGCCAGGTTGAAACGGAGGATATTTGCTCCGTAGTATTATGTTATTATCATATCATTTTTTTATTGTTACTTACAGCATATGTTAAACAAAAAATATAATCTTAAAATGATTTTAAAGGGGAAGGGACTTCAACTGCTACCTTTTTAAATAAGATTTATGGTAATTTGAACACCATAGAAATAATTATACAAGCTTATCTCAATAAAAATAAATCTACCCATCAAACATGATTTATATAGAATATGATAAGGTATTAGATCAGGTAGGTCATCAGAAGAGAGACAAGTTAACAAATAAAGTTGGATGCAATAAAATCCTAGTTTTTAATCAGAACAATTAAATGCCTATAATAAGAAATAAATATTCTGTTGTTGAAATATTTATTTAATCCATAAACAGTTAAAAGCTGGAATAAGAAAATTCTTTTGGATTCTTTGGATTTCATATATCTAGCATTATTAATGATAAATTTGAACTTAGAAAATCATAGTGATACAATTTGAAAGATTTAGGGAGAGGCAGGAGGAGGGACAGTGGAGGAGAAAAAAAACAGTTTCTTTTTGGAAACCCAGATTATTCAAATCACTACAGATGAAATAAAATGTTAACATTTCGAAAATATGAAAATCTATAAAATACAAATATAAAGAAGTTTAATGTGATTTTGAGAATTTGTAACTTAAATGTCAAATTCCACAGAACGATTGCAGAATTTCTAGGCTTGCAAGGGCACAATAAGTAGATAACTGATTCTAACTAAAATCAATCAATCAATCAATCACACACACACACACGATAATAAAACAAATGAAATTTTTCCTTCCATTATTAACAAATAAGAATATACATACTGAATTTGGACAGTATCTTCTAATCAGTTCATTGATGCCAATATCATTTTGATGAAGTTTAGGACCAGTATGATACCATCCTACAATCCTTTCACGTGCTACAAGTAATAAAATTATAATTCACAAAGCATATCAGCATCTAATACAAAATAGATAATAGAATGCAAACAAAGGAAACTCAATTTAAAAATAGAAAAACATATATCAAAATACAGTATAAGAACAATATAAGAAATTTTACAATTCATAGAACAAATAGTTGATGAAGATGGTTGTAGCTTTGTAACTTTTACTGACTGATTGGAATTTAATAATAGAACATTTAAACTTTTAAGTCACTGCTTGGTGTCTATGATAAAAGTTTTGACAATAAAATTTACTATATCTAATCAAACAGCAATAAGATCACTGTATAATCATTTCAGTTTCAAATGGTACTCTTAGGACATTAGAATCACTCAATGGAAAAAAGGTATATCTTAAATTATATTAAAAGGAAAATAAATAAATCTGATAAAGGAAAGGATAAAGAAGATAGATGTAAAAGAGCAAATAAATTTAAAAGCTGTCAACCAAAAATTTTTATGTGATTAGAAGCTTTTTAATTTGGGAATTCAATTTAGAACATATGTATAATAAATGGGGTATGGACTTTTGGTAGGACAGATGGCCTACACAGGGTACAAAATGATAAAATACTGCAAAAATAAAGTATGTTTTAACTCAAGCTAGTTTTCATAAATAAAAAGAAAAGGGGAAAGGGAGAAGAAACAACTCAGTTGGTAGAAATAAAATGCAAACAAATCAGCCAGAGCATTTCCCCAAAACTTTCTAGTATATTGTTGGAAAATGTCTTGGCATACATTACTGAACATTAACTCTAGGCATGAATAAAATATTTTTACTGATTGTATTGTGTGAACATTGGCAAATGGTCACACAATAATTTTTTGGATTAATATGGGACATGCAGTTAAAAATATCCAAAAAGTAAACTTGGATTTTAGATGTATTCTTCCCAATTCACTAAAACAAAAATTAAGACTAAAAACTACATTTATAGTAACGAAATTACATACCAAATTTGATAGATTTAAATTGCTATAATGTTAAATTATCACATTTATATATATTTCTGAAAGTACAGACAGGCATTTGGCAACCCCCTTGTTGATTCTGACTCAAAATTCGACAGATGTTTATATAATAGATACTAAATCTATGTATATATTTTAACTATCTAGCTCTCTTCATTTAGCAGTTATTTTGCAAATTTTTATTTAAACAATCAGACAGGCAGATTTCCTCTAAATGGATGTTGATGAAAATGCGATCAAAACCTATAAGATTAGAATGAAAATCTTTAATGAAATTTCATCCATTTTTCTCAAAATGTTTTTTTTTTTGTGTAATCTTTATCACAGACAGACATTTTCCAAAAATAAGTATTTAAATTCAAAAAGCTATAAAATGTGTAAATTCGTTAAAATCTAGAATTCGATTTTTTTTTTTTTTTTTGTGATAGCAATATTTTGTATAGAGAAAGTAAAAATGCCAACTGAAGCCTTTTTTAAAAATGTCATTCTTGAAAGCAGGGCGAAGCAATATACCACACTGCACAGTTTCAGAATTTAAGAAAACTTATCAAACAAAGAATTTTATTCAATAAACAAACTTTATTTTATATTAAAGTTTAAATAAGAACAAAGAAAAAAACCCCTCCCTTTACTGCAATTTTAACAGCTGTAAAATAATATGATATTCAACAATTTGAAAAAACACTATCATTTTGAATTTCATTATTATAAAAATCTTTGTTATAAACTGTCCAAAAAACTAATTTCTTAGAAATTATTTTTAAAAAATTGCCTTCAACCAAGCATTTTTTTAAAATATTTAAAAGCTATTTTTAAATATTTAAAATGGCATTAAAAACATTTTTATGCAATTATATGCTTTGATGTCATGAAGAAAACACATTGAAATTTTATGTTTTCATAATAAACTTTGAATTAAAAGTTAGAGAATTAAGTTCTTAATGTGCTTCTAATACCCATATAATAGATTCCCAAATTTCATGCTCTTAACTTCAATGGCTTAATGCTGGGCATAACTCAGGACAAGACTTAATATATAAAAAGAGATTTCATTCAGAAAAAATTTCTCTAAGAGTTATAAAAAAGTAGAAGAAAATCTTTATAAAATGATAAAATCTAAATCCTAAGCAGAGGAGGAGGAGGAATCTAAACCTTTTTATAATTATTATTACTGCTTTAAAAGTATTCAAGTAATATAGCCAGCAGTTCCTTTTTCTTTTAGTCAAAACTAATTTAGCAAGATTAGTCCAACAAATAAAAATGTTCAAATGCATGGGGATATTTAAAAAATACCACGATCATTTCGAATTTAAAGCTTCAAGTTAAATTTTCATCATTCTGGATGTTACAAATTTGATTGAAGTAATTAGAATTCGATACAACGCAGTTAAATATCAACAGTAGATCATTCAAGCGAAGTATTGTATAGTAGCATTTAATACTGCTGCATTTTTAATGGATATTTTATCAAAATGTACTAGAAATAATTCTTTGTGAAAGTAAGAATTATAAAGTGGAGCAATGAAAGAAAATCTAAAAATCTTCTTTCGGGGAACTAGATTTGGAAACGTGACAGAATAGATCTAAAGTTAAATTAAAATGCTCTAATGACAATTCTCTATTTGTACTCTAGTTTTCAAAAACTTTTAATTAATTTTCTTGACAGACTTATAATTTCAGAGTTTAAGAATAATTAATCTTTTTTTAAAATCTTCTTTACAAATATTTTACAGGTTTTTATATTATTTCCTTCTATTTTTTTT
>JAOUZG010004491.1:3635166-3653985 GCA_026289955.1 Argiope argentata | reverse complement strand
TGTAACATGCATGCTTCTGAGAATCTTCTATGACAATTTTCATGCATTATAAACCATTTTGGATAAGTAAGTAAATCTATTGGGATTAAAATAACCATGTTTTTCACAAAACAAACTAAAAAAATCTCAGTTAAATATGGCTGTTGATTTCTTTACATTCTTTGATATCTAATTAAATTTTGAATTTAAAAATTGGAAATACAGGTTTTATACATTAATTGTCTTTAAACTTAAGAAATAAAAAGATCATTACACATTATAAAAAGATAATTTATACATTTTTAACAAATAAAGAAAGGACATTTCTGTTTTCCAAAATATATTTTAAAATGTAAGAAAAATTCTAGAAATTTCAGGATAAAAATTTATGACACCAAAATTGTTACATAAAAATAATCCAAATTATTTAGTTTTTAAAATGAAAATTATGGACAACTAATGTTTTGTGTGAAATTTTTTTTAAAAAAAAGCATCTAATATAAGAAATTTTAAATGCATAATGCAAATTTTAAGCAAAACATTTTGTTTCAATATTTCCTTCTGTTTAGAAGCATTTTTATAATCAATATATTTCAAGTATCTTTTTGATATAAAAGAGAATATTTCTATTGTTAAGTGAAATTATAAATTTTCCATAACACAGTAGCATGTATTCTACTTCTAGTAGTACAAACAAATATACCTTCTGACAAGGTACACATAAAAGATTTTATATAAATCATCATTCTATAAAATTTTAATAGAAAAATATTTTAAATTAAATGTGAATATTGTCTCATCTACAAAAGCTTCACATATTTAAAAATGAGATTTCAAAGTTAGAAATTTTCATATTTACTACAAAATAATAATAATAAAAAAAATTACATTTGCCCCATGTCTCTCTGAACAAGTTTGTTGAACAATGCTTTTTATATGCTCTTTCATTTCATTATTAATTCTAAATTTCAAAATATATTTGAAAACTAGAGACACACAAAAATTGAACAGCTGTCGAATGATTCTGCAAATTAATTAAAATATTTTAATGAATAAAACAATACCTGGAATTCTGAAGAACCATGTTGAATGACGTAAAATATATATTGAAACAGAATAGTTCTGATAAATGGATTTTTTTATAGGAATAATTATTTATTTCTAATACACCAACAAAAATTTGTATCCAAGACTTCTACACCCACTTTTGGTTACAATAATTAGAATTTAATAGTTATCAATACAAAACATTTTCTATGCATAAGCATTACAAATGAATAATAACTTTATAAATCATGGTTATTTCAGAAAATATCTAAATCATTATCAACATGGAGTTTTGGCACAATTCTTACAATATTCTAAGTAAATTATTCATTTTAAATCTTTACCATAAAATATTTCCAAATTCAGTAATTTTTCATTCATTTTGAATCCATCCAGTAAAATTTTCTAAATTTTTTATACATAAAATTTTCAAAGGTAAGAGGAAATAAAATTAATGGCTTTCAATTCAATGATTAAAATAATTACTAAATACCTGATTATTTTAAATCCTCCATATGTTCTACATTACATGCACAACAGATTTATCTTTTTATGGCTTAAGATCAGCATTGTTACTAGTTTATGTGCTTATTAACTCAACAAATTAAAAGAATTTGTCATGAATCACATTAAATACTTATATTATAATTTGAATATATCTAATTTATATAAGAATTCAAAGGTATTACTTTAAATTTAGTCTTCTTGTCACAACAGCCAGCTTATATAAATGAAATTAAAACTAAACAATTTTATTTCCCATCACAGAAAAGGCCAATAAGAAAAATCTTAACTTACCATTGACTTTCTTAAACATGCTGTACATATTTTCAAGGTAATCATGATCTAAGAACCAAACACTTTTATCTTTATCATCTTCATCAAATGGAACTATTGAAAGAAATAAAATAAATCCTCCATATAAATATTACTTTGACCACTTATTTTCATCATTTATTTTAATTTTAAAGTATAAATAGCAGTGCTCTCTCTATACACACATTCACTTTTCCCTGGAATGAAATCAACAAGATAAAAGTTTGTTGGTGGGATGGTGTAGATTGGGAGATTTACAACACATATGTATTCATATTTAATAAATTCATATTCATATAGATATTATATTCCTCCTTTTTGATATATATATATATATATATATATATATATATATATATATATATATATATATATATATATATATTAGAACACAAGGTAGTCTCTTTCAAAATATCACATTTGCATCATAAGGCTACCTCAAGGACATATTGCACAATAATGATTATACTTTAAGCGGTTTTCAAAAAATCATTTTTTCTCCAAAGTTGCACGATTACTGAGAACACAGAACTTATTTTATAACCCAATTATAGACTAAATTGAATGAATTACAAAATATACAATGATATCGATTAAATCACCAATAATATGCAACAAAAGAAATAATTCTATATGCATAGTTATGTATCATTATTTTACAGCTGTTATCCAGGAACAACTGGCTAATCTGTTGGCACGCTGATGCAAATTCGTACAATTATAAAACTAAAACATAATATTTCAAAATAAATGCTAACAATACCAAAAAAATATTAGATAGAATCAAACAAAATATAATTTAAATAACAGCTATTATGACGGAGAAAATATAATTAGCAATTTTTGTTCTATATTAATAATATTAGAAGAAATTCAAGTTAACTTAAGATAACACTCCTGTTAATTTAAAATGTGGTTAAGCAATTCTTTATAAGTTTAATAATAAAAGCAATAAAAATCATAATGGATATAAGAAAAATTCTTCAACATCATATAGAAAAGAAGTACATATAATTTATAATAAAAAATAAAAATATATAAATTCAGTTTTAGACAATAAAATTAAAATAAAAAATGCCATTTTTGGTAATATTTATGTTAAAATATACTAGTAAAAATTTTACTCTTCCTTTTATAATAATCTTTTTGGTATCATAATTATAAATTTGCCTTTTTATTAAATTAAAATCAATCTTTATCAAGCAAATGAATAATGAAAAATAACAATGATACTTTTATTAATGCTTAATGTGAAAAGATGAGGCATTGCATTTATGATCAAAATTCATTAGTATATATTTATCAATTTATTAGAAACATTTTAAGACCTCATACTTAAGTTTTTATGAATAAGTATATATTTTTTATGTGTGGTATTGAGAACTTTTATTAATATCTATTATGATTATTATTATGAAATAAAAATAATTAGATACATCTTTTAATAAAATTTAACATAAAATGACACATTTCTGAAAATATAATAAGTGTTCTGAATATATTAGAAATAATTAAAATCAAAATTTATACTGCAAAAAAATTAATCTATATATATAAAAATGAGTCAGCTAATGCGTTGCTAAGTGCAAAACTCAAGAATGGCTTGACCAATTCGGCTAATTTTCAAAAATATCTTCGTTAAGATAAGAGAAAGGTTCTTGTAAAGAGAAAAAAACGGAAAAATCGGGATAAAAATATAAAAATGACACTTTTTTTCCCGATGCAAACCACAGAGTAAAAAATTAAAACAAATGTTACTCTAGCTATCAAACATTTGAGGTCGATCAAATCAAAAGAAAGTAGTGTTAGGATTATCTTTGGTGTGCTTTCAATTCATTAGGCTGTATGGATATTTAATCTATGCCTGCCCAAAATAAAGTTTGAAGAAAAAAGGGGGTTGTGTGTCATCATTACTTCCTCAGTGAACAGTATTTTCTTTGCTGTTTTTAAATTTTTGCTTCTGTCAAAAACTAATTGTGTGTTTATTTCTCCAATGTTTTACATTCAGACTCATGATGCCTATAGGACATAGCAATTTGGGTCGAAGAATTCAAAATACTACAAACCAAGCTAATTTTCAATATAATCGGACTGACAGCAACATGAAGAACGAAATGAAACTGAAAGGATTAGGATATTATAATTATGTGTAAGAATCATGTTCAAGCTGCTTTCAGTGTTTCATGAGCAGCATTCAGTTGTGATGTGTCAATTAACTACAGTTGCTGCCAATGGATCTATGAACTTAGTTTACACACATTGTAGGTCAGTGAAATACAAAAATAAAGCAAACATATTGTGTTGTGCAAATGGCAAAATGAAATTAGTGTCACTGATTCTGCCATTAGAGAAATTGTACTCAGTGATTTCAGGAATTGGAACAGATTCCATATACTTCACTAGAACCATACAAAAATATAATAACCATTTCCAAATGGGGGGGATATACTTCAAAACAATTTTGTGGAAAAGCATTAAAATACTAAATTTAAGCAAAGAATTGCAAAGTGATCAATCTAGGGAAATATTTTCAAAACAATTCATTGACATTGGTAATGGCAAAATTTCTGTAGATGCTTAAACTGGCCACATTACATCGCCTATCAATTTTTGTCAGTTTACTGAGCCAAATATCAAGCTCATTCAAAAGGTTTTTCCCGAACATCGCTCAAAACGACAGATATCATTTTTGGTTCAGCGAACAAGCCATATTATCTGCCAAAAACATGGATGTAAATGAAATAAATTTCAAAATTCAAAATTAAATTGTCAGTGAATCAAGGACATATAAATCAGTTGATTGCACAACTTACCAAGATGATGTTGTCAATAAACCACCAGAATTTTCAAATTCACTGGATTTTCCACGATTGCTGCCTCATTACTTCAATTAAAAGTAGGATCGGTGGTTATAATGTTGCAAAATACAAACCAACAGTGTCTTTGTAAAAAAGAGAAAATGTAAGGGAGTAGATGTGTCAATACCAATGGTACCAACAGACATACCATTTGAATTCAAACAACTACAATTTCCAGTGTGACCTATTTTTGCTATGACCATAAATAAATTCCAGAGTCAATCATTGAGTTTTTGTGGCATTATCTTGAAAATGCTTCACTCATGAACAATTGTATGTTGCCTCCTCTGATATAGGAAAATCATCAGCTTTATTTGTTTATGTGCAAAATAATCAAACAAAAAAGGTACTTAGTATTAGACCGTCTATGCCAACGGTTTAATAACTCCTTGGCAATGGATCCGTTGACAAAGGTCAACGGATTACACCATTTTCGGATTGCCATAATTGATGGTTTAGCAACTCACTGGCCACTACTTCAAATTTGGCGATAAAGTTAGACAGTCTAATATGTAAATACCCAAAAAAGATTGTGAACCTTGATTCATTACAATGAAAATAAAATCACATTATAACTTAAGTCTTGTGGTATATGAAATAGAAAAAATATTTTTGTAAGCAATCATTGTTAATTATTAAAGCATAACTCAATAAATAAAGTGATTACTCAGAAATGTTTTATTTATTTATTTTTCTATTGGACTACGACAGACCAATAACTTTAGATAGTACAATCGGGGCAGCTAATACATTAATAAATCAAATCAAATTAAATCACATGAATGATAAAAACTAATGAAAAAATAAAATATTTAAAGTGAAACAGAAAATAATCAAATAAAAAGATTTAAATATATCACTAAATATTCAAATATAAAGAAAACATTGTATCTTAACAATTTTTAATACTGAAAGAAAAATTAATTTCCCATGGACTCTTAGTATATCTTACAACAAACATAATATCAGAAAATCTAAGTGCAGTTTCAAAATTACAAATTTTAATAACTTTAATTAAACATTAAACAAATAATAATAAATACCTGCAAAGCTATTGGATACATCCAAGATTCCTTTGCCTTTCCAAGATCCCAAAAGAATGCCAACAACTCTTTTCTGGTTGCCTATTTTGCCCATACGATTAAAATGGTCAACAACACTCAATAAAACTAATGGATGAACAATAACTTTTGATATCAGGGGTTCTGCAGCAGGCATCTTGAATAATGTACTGTAAAAGTTATATATCATTAAAAAACAATTCAAAGTATTTTTTAAAAAATAATTTAACTCATTAATATTAACAAATCTATTTAAGAAATCTGATACCTTATTGAATTCTTCTAAAATTGGAATAAAATTTCTACAAAATTACAACAATTTAACATTTAAAAATATAAAATTAAAACTCTCATATGACATTTCTTGCTACTAGTAAGAACATTTTATAGATAGGGTGGATTGGAAGAACTTTTATATTTAAAGCTAACATTAGCCCTTCCTTCAAATGTGAAAAATCAAACATATTACACTTTATCATTATTTTTACAAAAATAAGAATAGTTTTTTTTTATTTCTATAATATCAAAAATTATTAATCATGCATATAAAAAATAACTAAAAATTAAATCAAAAATTACAATAAACTGAAATTTATCTCAGGAGAAAAGGAGGTAAAACAAAAATTAAATGGCAGTTAGCAAGTTTTTTTTTTATCAATAATATTTTTAAAGAACATTAAGTAACTTTTATAACATTCACTTCACGAAATACTTCATGTTTGATGAACTTTTATTCAGAAAACAATCTTTAAAAAAATGTGTCATCAAATATAAAGATGGAACTTGTCTATATAATTATTTCCATCCACTAAATTCAACAGTACTTAATATTTTCAGTTACTCAACCGAAAATATTAAGAAACTTTGAATAATTTTCAATTTTTTAAATAGAAAATAAAATAAAGCAAGGAATATTTTTTTAATTAAAGTTAATATTCAATTTTTAAAAAAATATTTATTTGAAGAAATGTTTCTTCTATAAAGCTGAGATCAAATAGCAAGGGTTATTATTACTATTTTCATAATTTTTATTTTTGAAAAGTTCATTGTTCTTTTTCCTTCCAAGTGATAAAAAACTGTTCCTATATAAGCTGATTTTCCTGGATCAATGGTCATCCCTTTTAATGAAATATTTTACTTAATTAAACGTATTCAACAAAATATCTCTAAGCTTCAAATTTGAATTGTCATATTGATGATTTAAAATTAAAAAATAAAACATTATACTTTTACTATACTTAATACAGTTTCAAAGTTACAGGTTCTTGATCAGAGTATCATCTGCAACTTTAAAATAGGCAACAAAAAGCTTCTTCTCAATGATTTTCTTTCACAGATTTCTTCTTGTAAAACTAGCAAAGAATTAACCAAATCTGTGTGTATTTTCAATGAAGTTTCATGAATCTTATCAGCTCTTTAAAAAGATATAATTTTTAAGTCTCTAATGGTGATTTAAAAACATTAAATTTGAAGGTGCAGCACATGACAGTACAACCAATGAAAACAAAAAAACATCATACATTGCTGATATATATGGATTCAAATGCCTGGGTTGGAGATGACATTGACAAAGATTGAGAAAGAGGACTTTAATAGCACAATTTCATTCCTAAAAATTGAACATTTTTTTTTTTTTTTTGACAATGATTCCCCAGTGAATAAAAACAATGTGCCAAAAATGAAAAACATTTTGGAAGCACTGAGGTTCTTGAAAAATAATCCCCCCCCCCCTGCAAAGTGAATTCTGAGTTTTGAAAAGATAAATGAGTTAAATAATTATATTGAGAAACATATTTCCCAACCAAAAGAGAAATGTCAAATTTTGTTAGCTGATTACTTAAAGTAATTAATTTTCTATGTGATTACAGTTATTTATATGGCTTAAGACAATTAAAATTGTATTTAATTTTAAAAGTATTTTACAGTAAATATTTTGCAATTTTTCATATTCTGTTAAATTGAAATGAAGATTGTCGAAATATAATTAAAACTGCATTTAATTTTTCATTAAACTTGTTATAAACTAAAAAAATGAAAATAAATAAATAAATCCCAATATTGGATGAAATTCTGTTTCTATGCCTATTTGCAATTCTGATTTAACACTGCATTTTATTTTATTTCATTCAATAAATGCAATTTAGAAAACAATATGAAATATAAATTTTATACAATTCTTTCAACCTATAAATCATATTTAATAACTATTCTTGATACTCTAACTTTGAAATAAACAAACAAAAAAGTGTTTACATCTTTTGTGGCCAAATTCACTGAGTTGTGAAACTGTGAATATCATTATTTTAAACCAATCAATATAATCTATTATTGGAAAGCAGAAATTTTTTTAATTACAAGGCTGAAAGTCTTCAAAAATTCACAATTATTTAACTGGTATCATTTAAAAATTTTGAAATATCAATACTAGGGTACTTAAATTCAAACTCATCCACCACAATATTCAATTGCATGCTTTTATAAGTGTTAAAATTAAGATTTAAAAACTTTTTAATGATAATTCTGAAGTTGGATTTATATAAGAAAATTAACAACTTTTGGAAGTCAAAAACAGATTTCAAATATAAATATATCTTTATTTACATGCATTACATATTTACTGCTTGATTATTTAAGCCTCAGTACATATATTTTATAATTAATACAAATAATCTTTAACAACCAGCAGAATACTGTGCTATCTAGAATTGTGTATTGAAAATGAGAACTGAAACCACAGAACAAAGTTCTCAGTCATAACCACTGTACCAATTTTATCATTATTATTTTATATGAAAAATAACTGTAACTAATAATTGTGTAGTGAAAGCAATATTAGCCAGATAACATCCGAAATCTTACGTTTAGTAGTCGTGTGATGTGACCATCCAGCAAAAAGGGCCCTTCAGTTCAAAGGAAGTTATCTGGCTTATATAGGTTTCACTAGAATGTCATCAAGCCTGCTACTCTTCATCAATATCCCTCGTTTAGTAAAATTTTGGAAACTTTATTTTACTATACATTCTTAGTAATTTTGACTGAGTTTTCATCTCCCTACAACTAAATATCAAATGTACAATTTCATCAACATTTCCAGAATGTTAAGGTTTCTAAATATATCATGACAGACTATCTGCAATGTGATGATACATTTAGTTTGCAAACTAAAACTTTGATCAAATGTTTAATCTGAACAATTCAAATTTTGTCCAGTATAACTAACCAATTAGAATGTATTATTATCATTATGCAATCATAATTTACAATATTACTTTCTTTTGTTTTGATAAAATGAATTACATAAAAATTGGTAAACATGAACAAAATAATAGACTGCTGGATTAATAAGACTATTTTTATCATATGAATAATCTCAATACCTTATATTTTACAATGTATTTTCCGTTTGAGGAGTATGTTTAGTTAAATAAATCAAGTATAGATTTTTGTTTTGTAATTGCAAGTACTATGCAATATTTAATATATACATCAAAAATTTGGACATAAAGGCCAAAAATCATTATTTAATCTTCCCATATTTAGGCACACTCATGTTCCAATGTCTAATCAGAACCAACATTGATATAAATTTTATACAGATCCGAAATTTTAGTGATAAAAATATGTAGATTTTCTACACTTAAATAATTGTTTTTTAGGTCGCATCTCGTGAATGATATAACTTCTAAAATAGTACTTCAAAAATAGTAAAACAAGGAAATGCATCAAAGGATCAATTCTGATGAATTACTGTCATCATACTTGTTTGCCAAAGACGAAAAGAATTAATAACACATTTTATTTACATAATAAATCAGGTAATTTTTTCAACTTTCTAGGTGAATAATGTAACATTCACAAATTATTTCTATCTTTGGAATACAGGCACATAAAAAATATTACTTTAATCAGATTACTATATTATTTTCGGCTATGTAAAAGAAAACCGCACTTAAATAACTTATTAATACAGCATTGAAAGGATGAAACGCATTTACTTACTTCAAAAAAATACTTTATAAATAGAAAATGTGAATCGGAAAATAAATACAATACTGCGTTTGTTTAATAATCTAGAACAATGATAAAGCGTAATTTGAACAATTAATTCAATATTTAGAAAATAATTGAGAGCCGTCACAAGAATGAATTGACTGAAATATCGTTAATAGAAATGCCAGATCAAAATGACAAAATTATTCAAAGTTGTATTTTCTTCTACTATTTTTTCTAATTTTAAAAAATACAGTTTAAGCTATTTTTTTCTATAAATTTGGATATTAACTAAAATATATAATGATTATAAGATAATATTGCTGGATTTAAATATTTTTTGGGTTAAACTATTTTTATGTGTGTAAATATTACAATGCTATTTTAAAAAATTGAGTTGACAGCACTTGATATCGTTTTTTTTTTCATTTTTACAACATGATTTTTAATTTTATCCTACCACGTTTCTTTGGATACTAGGGGGCAAAGGCCATAGCAGCTATAAGTCCCATGAACTGAAATCAATCAATCAATCAATTCTCCTACCGCGTTTCTTGACAGACGAAGGAGAAAACTCCATTTTTGAAACAGTGTTTAACAGCTATTGTTGCTATAAATCCCAATACCTTCTTTCAAATTCAAAACTCCATTTCTTCAATTTCATCGGGGATAAAAGCTATTGTAGCTATCAATCCCAATACCTTATATCTTTCAAGTTCTTCAATTTCATCCATCATATGTTATTTTGTTTAAAGCATTACGAGAAACTCGTATCGCGTGTATTATGATCTCTATCACGCATTTATTGTAACACACGGATTGAATTTAATCAGGAGTTCAAAATGTGCTCAGAGGCATCAAACAATATTTTTTTATTATTAAAGGCTGCTCAATTTCTGAATCAGCAAGACCAAGATGTCCAGACTGAATCACAAGAACAATTTTCTAGACTTAAAAAATGTGAACCTTATGTAATTTATGAAAAAGGACCTACTGTAAATGTAAAAGACACATGTAAAGCAAAAACTGAAGATTCGGTCGATGTTAGGGCATTACCGCATTGGTTTTTTAATGATTATTTTGAAAACATTTCTAAAGAATGCAGCAAACATTTTAAGTACCAATGTGTGTTCTCCCATACATGTTCAGAAGTGACCAAAAGTTACGGTAATGAAATGACTGGAATTTTACATATGAAGAAGCATCTGATGAATCATCATTTTTTAGGAGATTCACTTATCAGTATTGAAAATAGGATCAATCGAGACAAAAATAAAAGTTCCTTCATTAAGATGAGGCTTCTTAATTTTATTAAGAAGAAACGACTTAGTATGAATGAGGCATTTAAAGATTCCATGGAGCTTTCTAAAAACTTTAACAGTGTAAAAAATAATGAGCATGTTTCTCAAGCAGGAACAAATAAAATTAAACCAATTTTGCCCCGATCTGCTTTATTAGAAACTAATTTTGAGGCAAATGAGACAATTTATTTGTCATCAGATATGAATGCTGTTGTGTTGAGACATTTAAAACATGATTATTCAAAGAATATTGATATTGATAAATTATCGAATGCAAGTCTTGTTAAAACTAAACAGTCTCAGAATAAGAGAAGAAAAATTGCCAACACTTCTGATAAATTTGATTTGAATAATCATTTGATTGGTGAAATGCATTTTGTGTCGCCATTAATTCATACACCAGGTTTTCCATTTGTTTATACTCCATCCCCTCTTGAACCAGCTCAAATTGTTGAGTTGAACTCTAATGGTGATCCAATTAATTTAATGAAACATAGCAGTTCCCATCCTTCTACAAGTAGAATTTTACCTAAAAAATCAGTAATGAAAAGAAAAGCTAAATTAGGTAATAAAAAACGAACTGTCTTAGAAAGTGTTGAAAACTGTGTCACTTACACAAGTTATCTGTCATCTGAGCAGAAAGATCAAGTTTTAGAAGATGATACAATTGAAAATCATGAAAATTTTAATAGTATATATACTGCTTAAGCGATCATCCCTGTGTTTCAATAACATTTATGTTCAGTGTTTTTTTTAATCTGTTTCAAGAAACATTTAATTTAAAATAGCTTGTTTTGTATTTGTCCATAATGATATGTGAAGTATCATGAAAAAAAATATACACACATTTTGCATTTTATTTATTTATTTATTTTCATATTGTTTTTATCTTTTACATTCATTGCATTTATTTATTTTTATAGACATGCATGTCCCCCCCCCACAAATGTGTTTTAACAGTATGATGTTTTAAATGCATGTTAAGGGGTTTTTGATAACATAATGCTTTAACTTTTTAATGAAAGTTTACTAATGACTATTCTGATTTATTTTAGGTTCGGATTTTTAAGCATTTTTATTTTTTGAGCAGAAACATTTTTTTTTCAATAGTATTTCTGAAGAAGTATTACCATTTTGAATTTTTTTAAATGTTATTTTGCTTATGAAATTATATTGCAATGTTTACCACCCAAATTTATTTACAAAATAGCCTGAGAAATGTGAAATATCTTATCAAATTCACAAATTCTTTTATTTTGAATAATTTATTGCTTGGTAAGTGATGATTAAATGATTATAAATTATTCAAGAGATTAACTAATCTTTTCTTAAGCTATATCAGTTAAATAAATGTTAAAATCAGTAGATTATCAAAACATATGCTTATGTAGAGTAAAATTTAAACTAAATTACTTCCCTATTTAATTTAGAGTGTAAGTTATGCAAATCCTATTTTTAACTAATTGTTCATGTGAGTGATTTAGTGACTAGTAACATTTTTCATAATTTCAATTTTAATATTTAATTTTTACTTCATTTTTTAAAAAAATATTAAATTAATAGAATTTAAGTATTTATCTTATGTTTCTTACAAGTTATGAAAAATTATCTTGTAGGACATGGCTTTCATTTTAATCAAATGGGTTAATCTGTTCTTAGGGAATTATTTCTGTAAATATTAAAAATAGTATGTTTCACTTAAAGTGATATCTGGAAAGGAATTTATGGATGAAGAATGAGTGTTACTGGTTTGCTGAATTTATTTTCATTATACATAAAAGCCTGGACATAAAATATTAGTATTCAGCTAATATTATAAATTGTTTGATAATATATTTAATTTTTTATATTGTATAGTTTTGGGCAGTCATCTTGATCTTTGCTAATTTGTTCTAACTGTATTTCTGTGTCTACAGCCTTAGCTATCTTTGTTTGATATCTTCTACATAGCCAGCTCCTTGGTTGTGTAATATAGGTGCTGAACCAGTTCCAGCTAGCCTGATCTGCATCTTTTAAGATATTGAAACAAGCCTTGGGTGCAGCAGTTATATAGCCAAAGTAAGCTTTGCTGTACTAGTTATTAGTCTTTGGTTATCAAACTTTTCCTGTTCAGGCAGTAGCTTCTTCTATTTGAGGATAACTTTCTTTTTAAATTTGAAAAAAAAAATGATGCCTTATCATACTTTTTTCCCCTCAGTTGGATATCTTAGATATTCTTCATGACCACATTTAGTTGATGCTTTTATTGTGTAATTACCTTGCAACCTGTTGCTTTATAAGTTCGTCTGGACTCTGAAATTGGAAAATTGTCATGCCACAATTGTGAAAAATGCACGCTGAGTAATCCAAAATAAAGTTTTATTCAAAAATTAAAAAACAAACAATTGTCTAAATATATATATATTACACATTTAAAAAATTATTAAAAAAACAATCATTAAGGATAATTTCTAAATATGACAGATTTTTTTAGTTTATTTACAATAATCAAATAATTTTCTTAACTACTAAAAAATTCTTAAGAATTTAACTCTGATTTTTTTAAATATCTAATGCTAAAAAGTTAAGAAATTGTATCTTATTAACTAAATTAAATTGCTAATAGAAAAAAAGCAAAGGAAAAAAAAACAACAACAACTCTAGGTAATCATTACATAAATTCAAATGAATACAATAACAATAATACACCATTAAATATTTTATTTAAGCCCGTTTTAGATATAGTTATTTGTTTTTATATCTTCTATTACCTTACTTTTAATTCCTCTGCATGGTATTTTATCATATGCCTTTAAAAAGAAGGAATTATTAAAAATAAATGTTTTATTGAAGGAAAAAATGAATGAGGAATAATTAATAGTAGAATGGCTTCCCAGAATTATTCTATTTTTTTAAGAAAGTCATTACTATCAGAAAAATTTATTCTATGGTGTTTTTGATTAAATGAATTCAAATGTTCTTAGCGAGTTAAAAATGTTTATTCTAGACTCTAAAAAGTTTTCTTCAGGTCGTGTACCTCTAAATATTAGTTTTGGATCATTTAAACTATAGGTGTAAATTAGATTTCAGTTGTTTTAACTTGACCAGGGGGAAAAAATCATTAGATCAGATGATGATACATAGCAAGAATCAAAATAGTACCTATGAAATATTTATAAATATTTCATTATGTAGGTTTGTAGACGAAAACATGTTAGAATGTGATAGGGTATAATATAGCAATAAAATAAATCTCGGAAGAAATAAAATTTATTACTTTTTCAAGAAATCTGAATATTATTTTTGTATAACATTTCTTAGTTTGATAAAATCTATAATGGGCCTTATCATTTTGTTAAACCTTTCATTATTTCACCCCTAAAAAATTATGAGTTAATTAAAAAAAAAACATGGATGAATTTAAAGGTTTTCAATATCCAAAATCTATATTAATTGCACCTTTTTCATCAGCAGGTGAAAAAGGTATTTCAAGGCTAATATAATGAAAATATAATCGTATAAAAAACTTGCATTATAATGTCTTTTAAAAAATATTTCTGAAGAGTTATGGAAGGAAATAATTGCATTGCTTGGTTAAATTTCAGTTTATATATATATATATATAATGTGAAACATACAAAAAGATGGTATTGTAAACATTTAAAAATTTGAATTCAAAATTTCATTAGATTTCCATGCATCACATTTTCCTTATTCTAAAATACACATTTTTAAATTTTTATATGTGAACGTCATAGCTCAAAAATGATCTCATATAGACAGATGAAATGTGCTATTTGTTTTTTGCACTTGATTCATAGTTTTCTGTCAAACAAAATTCACTTACAGAAAATCAATCTTATAGGTTATCTTAGTACAAAAGAATACAATAGATAAAAAAGATAAAAAAATTAAGTCAATAAAATTTGATGCACCAATATAGCATTTAAATTATAGATCTGTGTTAAATTTGATACTAAATTTGTCTTAGAAATTTATCATTTACCTGTCTGTGGTTTTACATACTTGTAAACACAATGATTTAGGTAAATATAATCTAATCAGCACTACTAACCTCTAATTTCTAAATTTTTTAAATCGAATCTCCAATGGTTGGCTATCTCTTGATCTATGCATGTAGGTGCTATAACTCAAAAATGCAAGAGCAAAGATAAAATAAAATTTTGTGTATGGGCTTGTTACGACAGTTGTAGCTCAGTGGCATATTTTAGTTTCAGTTAGTTGATATAAGTGTTCAAAATGCATATAGTGTTTTCTTCACTTCACCACATACTATAAAATACTCATCTGTGGAACTCTGGAAATAATTTTTGACCAAGTTTAAAAGTCACATTGTTGTTAGATGATGAGGATTTATTAAATAATATTTTTTTTAAAAAAAAGTCAACAGAAAATATATAAGCAATAAAATTGCACTTTCACTGCATACATGATTAAAACTCAATGCAATGTAATGTGCATATAAGTAGTGTATTTGCAACTTCTGTGGCATGAGAACAACTTTGAAATTTCATTTTCAAAGTTATTGTGAGGTTATTTAGAAAATCCATTTTGTTTATCGTATCAGAGTAATACAATAAACAAAATTGACTTGATAGAAAGAAATGAATATTAATTTAAAATGTGGTTACTGGTTTGAACTACTGTTATCAATTTATAAGAAACAAAAAGTGAATGCTAAGTACAACTGATAGCATCAGGTGAACAGATAGGATTAAAATATATAGGAAACGTTTTGTATGTGTTTTAAAATTGTACTTGTTTAAAAATCCAACATTGAGGGGGGTAGTTATTTCTAAATTGACATAATTTATGTTTTAGTTATACTAATTTCTAAAGAATAATTTTTTAAACTTATTCCTGCATTATACATACCTAAAATTTAATTATGCTTTTTCAAGCAAACTAAATATTTATAATTACAATTACATGCGTAAAACTCTAAATCATACAATAATTGCTTTTTTTAATTGAACTTAGCAGTAACATATTTGTTATCGCTTACAGTTTTTTAAAAAAGTAAGTGATTGAAAAACCAATTATGTCAAAATTGAATTTAAAAAAAAAACTTATTCTTAATTAAAGAAATTTATATCATAGTTAATTGAGATGTTATCAGTGTAATTTTATTTCTGAAAAATACTTCATAAATATATTTGAACACAAGAGTTACTCATGAAATTAAAAATTCCCTCTGAATTTAAATATTAATATTAAAACATTTTATTTGCTAAATTAAATATTAAGTTAAAATTTTATTTCAACACATGTACAACTTCTCATATTAAAATAAAATAATTCATATAAATCTTTATGCATATATAGTTACATTGATACAAACAATTGCTGAGCATTAATAAATAAAAAATTTATAAATGAATGTGAGTATCAAGAAATATAAGCATAGAATTACTCTTAGATAAAATGTATTAATATATGTGTATGAAAGAGTTTTTAAGCTGCTAATTACTAATGGGATTTTATTCTAACTATATATCCTTTGCTATTAAAAGCAGAACACTGCTTTTTACTAATAACACATGATATAATAGATATTTATTTTTTACCAAAACATGCAAATTACATCATTTAGAAATGCAATTAGTACAGAATTATGAAAGCTAAAATGTGTTTAAATTAGGAGCTCTATTATTAATGATTTATTATGTTTCTAAATGCATTAATATATTGCATATTTAGTGCATCAAAAAAGGATAAAGCAGTGCTAACATGAAACCTTCACATATTTTGTTCCATTTCATAATAAATAAAAAGTAATGAATAATAAATATAACACTTAATCATTTCTTCAAAACCTTAGAACTTCAGCGAGTATTTCATTATGTACTTATTGAAAGATGCAAACGGGTAAATGTAATTAATGTAAACTTTGGTCTAAAAAATATTTTTTGTCAAAATAATAATCATAAAGTGGTAAATACGTTGACCCAATAAACACAGAAGCTGAAGATTATATCAACAACAAAAAATGAAATCTACGATCGTACATTTCAAGTTATTTTGTGAGAACAGTATTATTTTAGGTCATTATTTGTCTTAATTATTTTGTCATTAACCGATTTTAAACAGTCACGAACTTTTCTTTCGTCCTCTCTCTCTCTTTATATATATATATATATATATATATATATATATATATATATATATATAATAACTTTTTCAAACTTTCATTTTCAGTTTTTCTAGCTGACAAAAGTTTTGGACCGCAACCGATTTTAAGAGAAAATACCAGCTATGATGTCATAGTTCTACGTCAGCCTTTTATAAACGTATCTGCTTTCAAAGAAGCATATGTAATAATGGAGCAATACTGGTTAAAGTAGGTGTTATATATATAATGTTGATGGATATTGCCATTCATGTTTTATTCATTGCCTACGCGATTTCGAGCTTCTATTATTCAAAATACCTTAACGGAAACATATCTCGCATGATGAAAAAAAAAAGTATTATAAACTGATCAATGTAGGGAACATTTTATATGAACTGAAGTGAAGGAAGAATAGATTCGAATGTCTAATATAAAACACTGTCACATGATATTTTTATATTCGGGCTAATTTATTTATATTTTTTATTGTGATAAAGACACACGAAAGGCAAGCGTGCGAGCATATATATATATACTAAAAAAATAAATTCCTAAATATGGAAGAAAAAATTTATTAAAATTAAAAATGCATTAAAATTAATAAATAAATTATTTATTAAAATTTTTTAATTTAATTAAAATTTATTAAATTAGTGAAAAGCCTCTTTTTTTAAAGTGAGAATTGTAAAAATTAAATAAATAAATAAAACAGTAGCATGCTATTAAGTCGCCCCAGAAAAATGTAAAATTTGTAATTAAAAAGCATTACCATCTCAAAAATTTCTTAATAAGTGCCTACTATCCAGTAAGTGCCGAAAGTGGTACGTCAATTGACTTGCCTTACAGAGTATATTTCATTATTTAAATCCTGAATGGGGCTTGCCATATTTAACAACTTATAAATTTTATCGTGTTAAAAAGTACTTTTAAGTCATCGCCCTAGAACATATATTCTTTTTTTTTTTTTTTTAAGAATTGGGGAAAGTGGTTAGTTTGCCATTTTTTTTATAACTTACTAACGTTATGTGCTTAATTTTAATACTATTTAGATTATTCTCTTTCTCTCTGTATATATAAATGCATATAAATAATGCCGAATAACAGGGGAACATGACTCCCAATGGTTTGGCTTAAGTGATTGTCTGAATGTTTCTGACTTTCTCTTAAGCTTTTAACTTTTAGGAAGTTCCTCTATTAGAAGCTAATACATCGAACCCGGAATATTCAGAAACATTTGATAACATTAAAGTAATTTCGAAGAAGGTAATTTTGAGTTATTTAATGCTATCACATTTTGTGTCTGATTTTTATTTATATAGTATATGTTTTAATGAATATATATTATTTATAAAATTTACTCTGCTAAGTATGATTAAATTTGTTATAATAATTTCTTGTCTTAATTGTATTATCTATTCCTTATTTTTCACATTCCTTTTAGATCTCATTAAAATGCAGCCTGTAAAGCTGGCATGGGCAGAATTTTTCAGTTATGGGCTACCTCTAAACTTTTCAAGGTGTTACGGCCCGCCCATTGACGTATGTGTAGTGAGCGCAAAAAAAAAGTCTACTATATTTATTACAATTTAATAATAAATATGGAATATATACTTACCTACATAATTACAAATATAATAATAATAGCAAGGTACAAA
>JAOUZG010004491.1:3616704-3635156 GCA_026289955.1 Argiope argentata | reverse complement strand
TTACCTACATAATTACAAATATAATAATAATAGCAAGGTACAAACATAGTAATGACCACAAATACAATATCAAACGATGCATTTAAGTATCAAACAATACAAAATACAATAGAAAGTATAATATAAACATCATTTCATGCGAAATTAGTTCCCTTTATTAAATTTCGAAGAAAATTTTCAAGGTATTGCAGTCCATCCAGTGGCGTTGGTATGATGAATTAAAAAAGGGGTCTACAATATTTATTATAATTTAATAATAAATACGGAGTATGTACTTACCTACATAATTACAAATATAATAATAATAGCAAGGTACAAACATCGTAATGACCACAAATACAGTATCAAATGATGCATTTAAGTATCAAACAATACAAAAGACAATAGAAAGCATAATCTAAACATCATTTCATGTGAAATTAGTTCCCTTTATTACATTTCGTAGATGATTCAGCCTGGATATTGTTAATCAATCTTGAATATCTTGGTATATAATTAATAATTGCTAATCTTGCGTTGGATTCTGAAGGATCTACATTGGGAGCGATATGGTGTCTTAATTATATTCATTGGAAAAAATGCAGATCGACACAGATAATTAGAGCCAAAGAACAATCTTAAATGTTATGCAATTAGTTTAAAATTTAGAAACTTGATTTTATCCATTAGATTCCAAAAGTTATTCTAATGTTCTGAACTGTGTGCTTTTATAATTATGCCATTTGAAAAAGATAAACTTCTTTTTCCTCTACAGATAAAGAGGATATATAATTGATATTTTCATTTATAACCTGCGCATCAACATTACCAGAGGGGTAACACATAAATGTAGCAATTTGTTCTAGTTCTAGTAATTCTTGAAAACTTACGCCGAATTTAGAATGAAATTATACTATCTCTAAAAAATAGTTTTCTTTGTTTAATATATCACCGTTTTAAAGCAACACGTCAAAAATACTTGTGGTATTTTTTGTCCTTTTCCCTTAAATACGTTTCTTTTAGTATGCTCATCTTTAGTAAAGGCGATTAATTCAAAATGTCTTGGTGGTTCACCGATCGATCGCGGTCGATTTAATGCCCACCTCTGCTTTAAAATTTTATTGCTATTAATATTTTGTTCTTAATTTTTTGTCACATTTTCTCGTGTGGGGAGTATGGAGAAACTACTGCAATCATCAACAAGAAAAAAAAAATTTTTTTTTGGGAGGGGGGGGTGTTATTGTTTCTAATGGCCCCTTGGATAAGCTCGTTGACGCTGTCAGCGATTTTAAGTCGAGGGTGTGTCTCTTGTTTTAAGTAGCGCCATCTAGGGTCAAAAGAACGTATTAGCTACTCACGCATTACATTCGCTTGCACAGCCCTTTTTTATAGGGGGCACATTCACACATCTCAGATAGAACAGATGAAGACCAACCATGCCCGAACCGGGACTCGAACCTAGATCACGGGGAAGAAGCTCTACCCATGTGCCAGAACATCTGCAGAGAAAAGTTTTAGATGCCTAGAGGGCTGTGTTTGATTAATTTATTGATTCATCAGCGAGTTGTTGAAGAATCTCTTCCTTTATTATCAACATCATAGAAACAAAGATTTTCTTTCTTAGAATCATAACAATATATTAATAACTCGCTACTGCAATGTTTAACCTAAGCAAGTGTTGCCATGCTAGCAAGACAAAAAATACATAAATAAAGGGAAATGATAAAAGCAATGGTTTATGATTACCATCGGATCTGTACTTGACATTGCCTGAGGAGTTTGTTTTTCCAAACATATATAATTCAAAATGGCAATGATGGAGAGAGGTATAGTAGGTAGGTAGACTTAGCACCCAAATAAAAAATATGCTTCAAGTTTTGAATCTAGTCCAGCAATGATAGGAGATCCGAGATGTTAACTGGATTCTTTTCAAAATAAAATAAAGCTAAATACGAAACTTTGTATCGGGTAAGTATACAAAAAAGTCGAAGTTTTGTATATCTTGGTGGATTTGATTCGAAATTTGATATTGATTTACATTACAGATAAAGAGTCTGTGTACCTTATTTTATAAATCTAGGTATTTACGTTTGGCAATTATCATGTCCACTTTTATTCAGACAAACAGCTTCCTAATAAAGAGATTTATTCAAAATTTTAATAGAAAACTACAAATTTGACCTAACCATGTGCGAAATTTTATCTGTCTAGCATAAAACAGTTTTGAGTTACAAAGTCCACAGGCATATATATATCGAGTTAACAAATCACATCTAAACTAAAGGGAGGAGTCTCTCCCAAACTTTTTTCACAAACTCTCCACTAATTATCTTATCTCCTTTTCTTTTTTTCTTCTCCAAACATAGATGTACAATAAATATTCTGGACATCTCTTTTGGAAGTCGATTAACATCAGTGTTTAGTTTTGTTTAGTTATATTAACAATACTAGGACTATTTTGTGACAAACCTCGTAATTTTGAACCACGATCAGATGACGAGAACGGCACCTGAGATGCATGCCCCTCTCCCTGCCCCACCAGCGGGAGGACGTTTTGCCATGACAAAATTAACATGCGAATGGCCTCTTTACACGACGATTATTTGGTGGAATCGGGTCTCGAATTTGAGACCTTAGGGCTTACGAGCCGAAATCTTACCACTAAACCACCGCGGTCCCGATCAACATCAAAACTTGACACGTAACTACAGTTGTACTCATAAGATAACATATCGAATTTTATTTATTTAAGCCATTGTGTTCACATGCATGCGAAATTACAGATCGAATTTCATTTATTCAAGCCATTGTGTTCACATGCATGCGAAATTACAGATAGGCAGTAAACCGTTTGACGAATTAGGTTCAAAATTTTAGAAATATCCAGAGTTTATATAATTTCACAAGATAGCATATCGAATTTCATTGATTTAAGCCATTGCATTTACAAGCATGTGAAATTACAGATTGAATTTCATTGATTTAAACCATAGCGTTTACGTGCATACGGAATTACAGATTGATAGACTGCAAACCGTGTGACGAATTAGGTTTAAATTTCATAAATATCTATATTTTAGGATGACATATCGAATTTCGTTTATTCAAGCCATTGCGTTTACTTGCATGCGAAATTACAGATAGACAGTAAGCCGTTTGACGAAGTATGTTAAAATTTGATAAATATCTATGGTTTAGATACTTAATATGAGTGCCAAATTTTATCTGCCTAGTATTTATATTTCGGAGTTATCACTAGTCCTCGAACAGTCCGGCAGACAGATTACTTATAAATAGATTCCGCTCAAAATTGTGTGAAAAACTGCAAATTTATTTGTTATTCCATACACTAAATTTCTGATGCACAGCTAAAAGCGTTTTTGATATCTTTTTCACAGGCAGACAGACGGACTTTTTCCAAAAATGTGCTTTTCGAACTTATATAGGTCTAAAACGTGGAGATCCGTCCAAATTTTGAGTTCGAATTTTTTGACGATTACAAAAGTTTCTCTGTATTTCGATATTGTATTCCTCTGTATTTTGTCGCATTTCGAGAAAGTAAAAATATGTTTTCCAATTTCAGAGATATTTAAACTGTGGAGATTTGTTATAATCTTGTTTTCGAATTTATTTATTTTGATGATAACGAAATCTTTTATTAATATATGAGAAATTAGAAATGTCATTTTTGTTTTAAAATTAAACAAACTTTTAAAGCCCCTCTGATAAATCTGAAATACAATTTATCCTTGGAAGTTAATTTTTTCTTATGGTTGTTAAAGTCACATAATAGCATTAAACTTCTTATTTGAAATATTTATTACTTCTATAATAAGAACAAAATAAATAAACTAGGTTTGAAAATGAGAAGATCCGAGCTTTCGAATAAACAATGTAATAAATAACTACCTTTTATTAAACGAAATGGGAGAGCCTAAACTAAGAATCTTTTGAAATTAAAAATGTATGGGGGGGGCGTAGGAGATAGGCCTAAGACCATATTTCTTATATGAAGTTTAGGTATATGAACTTCTCATTTTTTTAAAGCAACACTAGAGATATTTTGGGAAGGATCTCTTAATTTTGAGTCGCGTTCAGATGACAAGGACGACACCTGAGTTGGTACCTCTTCTCCAAGTTTCCACACCACACCAACTGGATGTTTGGCTATGACGGATTTAATGTGCTCTAAATACGCTTACACGGTGATTCTTCGGTACAATTGGGTCTCAAACCTGATGCCTCCCGGTCCCGAAACCTAGACCTTATCACCAGGTCTTGGCGAACCGCTTCTGGTATGAAAATATTTTTTTTTTCAGTTTAGTATGTATTAACCCAAAATTCATGAGAAAAAAAAAGTTGTTCTACAGGTGGTGTATTAGGTGTGAAATGAAGCTGCTTTTAGTGTAAAGTAATCGACTAGGTTCAGAGGAAATTTGAAATAATAATAATATTTATATGAAAGTTTTTATTAATATAAATGATGAATAAAAGTGAAATTATTTAAATATATACGTATCTTTTGAGGAAAATACTCATTTAGATGTAAATTTTAGCATTCATTTACAAAATCTCGGATTGTTCAGGAGAAAAGAAAATAGTTACAGTTTTCCATTTTTCTTTGTAACATTATATGTGCAATATATTTTAAGAATGTAAATAATTATTATCTAAGAATTATATTCAAAAATAAAAAATTTATGTGCAATATAAAAGATTATCTATGAAATTTTGGAATTTTTTCGGCATTATTTACATTAAACGAACATAAAATGCAGATATACTTCAAATTGTGAACTGGATTTGTGGTGAAGCTCATGACCTGTTGTTCTGAATTCCACATGCACTTACACAAGATCATTATAAAAATATAATCATTTAGATTAATGAAATTGGATTCACAGTTTTAGCATAAGTAAACAATTTTTTAAAAAAAGATCTAAACTTAAATGAACATATTGTCTGTCGGTCTGTTTGTTTTTGCTGAATGTATATAAACTCGATTATTCAAAAGCCCTAATATTGTTAATAACTTTTTTACTAATATCGTAGTTTTGTATCAAACTTAGGTTTCAATCGCTCGATAAAAGGTGTGAAAAAATCATTTTAGGTTATCTTCACCATACTACAAAGCACGAAACACTCATGTGGGAAACTCGAATAGAATTCTCAGTGCCTGTACCACCTTGTCCAAGATCTACAATTTTTATGTGGGAGGAGGTGGGATAATATCATTATTTGAAAGTATTTCGAGCAACCAATAACTGACCATCGATTCGTTAGTAATTTTATGTTTGTAACATAATATTGTATTTCGTTCCCTTTTCTTTTAACATTTCTACTTTAACAATGATAACAATGATGATTTTAACAATGATAACAATGATAATTTTAACAATGATAAAATACATTTTTCTCTCTTCTAAACTGATATTTATCAGGAAAAAAATCTTTTCAAAAATTTGTTTGCCTTAATTTTTTTGCATTCGGTTTATATACACACACATTGTATAGGGAAACTTAATTAATAAACTGTAATTATATATTTTACATTCTGTAAAAATTACGTTCCCAGGTACTGATTAAAGTAGGAGAATACGGGCAGTTGCCCCGGCTCCCACATAAGTGGGGCCCCCAAATCGAATAGAAATTTTATTTTACGTTTCTTTCTTTAATGAAAGTACTTCATTACTAAAAGAGCGAAACAGAGGGAGCCCCAAAGAAGTTTTTGCCCCGGGCCCCAACTAAGCTAAGTCGGGCCCTGTACGTTTACACTCTGCTTCATAAAGTTTATTTACCTTTTCAGTTTCTCAATATTTGTAATAATAATTGTCCTATCAAATGTGTAAGTTAAATTTCTCTTAGCTTTTTTTTTTTACTTTTAATTTTTTTTACAAGCTACTGAATGTTTAATTATGATCAGCAAGATCTTTTAATTGTATAAAATTTAAATTTTGCCGTTCCTTTTTGATGTGTGTTTTAATTCACTTTGTGGCTTGTCTCCTAGTGTGTTTTTAATCAACACATTTTGTAAATGGAGTCATTCTCTGTAGTATGTTAATCTCAAATAAATAAAAATGCGGTTTTATCGTAATCCTTCAAGCAGAATACAAAGAATGAATATAGGTGATGCAGATATTGAAAAGGAAATACTCTTAACTGGAGCAAAATAGAGAAAATTCATTAATATTTAAGGAAATAATTTTTAAAAAAACTTTTAAATTTGTTCAGTTGTAACATTTTACAAATGAAATAAAAACTTAAAAATTTCTCCCGATTCAAAAATTTGAGTTATCATTTTTTAATAAAAATAAATAGTGGTAGTTATCCATAGATTATTTATTAGATTAAAAAATAATTAATGAAAATAAAATTAAAAGTACTGAGTTGTCCCACAAAGTATACAGAGACTAATTCTTAGATTCGAAAAGAACACGTCGGGATTTTGATTTATAACGTGTGGGATTTCCGGATGTAGCATCATAGTCTAATTAAGCTAAGAGACTTGCCAGCATAATACGTGTTTTATCCGAATCTGTAAATATTAGACGCTGCATACCTTGTGGAACCCCTTGTAAGGGGTAACTATTTTAATTCCCTAATATTACCCTCCCCCCCTCCTCCCTGAGGCGAAGGACCAAAGAAAATCATTTTAAGATAACAACTGGGTAGACAAGTCAGTTTTTAACTAAAAATCCCATTTTTTTATTATTTTTAAACAATATCATGCCAGAACATGATATTTTTTTAAGAATGAGGTTTTGGGGCGTCAACAAAAACCCGTCGGCAAGAATTAAAAAAAAACAACCGTAGACGAAAAATAAAAATTTTATTATATGCACGAGCATATCAAAAAATCATCTTTTAATAACATGATGTCATCCCATTTATAAAAGCTCGGATTAAAAAAAATAAGTGAATGATTACCGCAGTTAAAATCTAAAAAAAATGTCATTTTGAGCACGTGATTATATGAAATGAAATGAAATAAATAGGAAATGTGATATTTTCTAAAAAGAATAAATGCGAGACAAAGTTTTTTTTGCATCGTTTGCAATACTAAAGGGACTCATTCAATGAAGCAATTAAAATGAATAAAAATATAATTTAATTTGCACGAGCACGTGCCGTTCAAGAATTATGTTCTGACATGATATAGTGAAATATGTATAGCAGATTTTATTTTAATCTTTTTTCTTTATTATTATTGTTGTTGTTGTTGTTATTTCCTTTGAAATGCTAGATGTTTATGTCCAAATCTGGAAATGTTTTGTTTCTACAATTATTATATCAGACGATATAGAAGTTTCTTTAAAGAAACGATAATGAAAACGAAAATGGAAGCAGCATGAATATAATCGGAAGTTAGTCTACTGTACTTTAATTCCATTAATATTGATTGACTAAAGTTCACTAAAGGTTCTGTAGTGATATGTGAATGTGTAGGGCATATTAAATAGCGAATGGGTACTCATTTGTGAGCTTTTAAAAAAATCTCTTAAGGATCTCGTGAGTAATGGAAAGCTTACAGATAACGTCATAAATAAATTACGAAACAATTGCCGCATTGCAATAAAATAATATGTTGGCAATCCCTTCCAGATTCAAAGTGCAACATTTTCTGCATTTGCCGATGTTTGTTCCAGTAATAAAAAGTCAATGCATGCACAGTGACCGAAGGGAAAAGATTCTTGGTACAAATACCAACATGCACTTTCAGAAGGCAAAAAATATAAAGACTCAAGTATAGGACTCTCAAAAAAAATTATGAATATTTTAAGACTACTTATGTTAAATTATGTGACCAAAAACCTTCAGAAAAAATGCCTCTACGGGAAAACACAGGTCTTTATATACTAACACAATGCAGTAAATTCGTCAAGAAGCGAAATCTTGCTGCAAAGAGACAATTTTTGCCTGTTACAAAACTGTCCAAAAAAAAAAAAAAACGGGAAATAAAAAAAAAAAAAAAAATTAATAAAATAAGGACTAAAGAAGACATTTGCTAGAAAAGTTGGGAATTTCAAGGGTTTAAAAGGAAATATTATTTTAGAAGTATACTAAAAAAAAGCTTTAAATGCATTTTTTAAAGAATGCGTTTTTTGTTAAAATTTTATTGCGTAAAACATAGCTTCACAAAAACTTAATATATTTTCTTGAATATTGTTTATATATTATCGTAAGCGTTATGAAAAAATTGAACTAACGATTTAGATCTGATGTTGATAGTTTTTATTATTATTATTATTTTATTTTGAAAAGTTTATTATTAATAGTACCTATGATTTTGAAAATATTTTTAAGCTAAAAAAAAGCTCAAAAATGCATAACCCTTTTTTTTCACTGGTATATTTTTCTTTATTTTTAGTTCATTGCCTTTATCAGTACAATAAGTATGTTGTATAGAAAAATAAATTTTGCATTTTGCTCTGATTTCATCAAATTTTACCTAAAATACCTCAATTTAATTATTTAAATTATTTTGAAAATTTTCTAATTACTGTTATTCACTGTTTTAAGTCATGATCATCAAGAAAATCTTCTAAAATTGTTAATCAAAGGATCTTTTTTTAACGCGCTTCCGAATCCGATTTTTAAAAAGAGGAAACAAGTGGTTAGAAAGCAATTTTTTTTCTTGTTGAAGTAACTGTACAACTTTTACGATATATTTGCAAGTTATACCATTCCATAAAAAACATTTAAGTTGTTGAGTAAATCTCATAACAAAATTTTTGTTTATTGTCTCCTACACATTTTTTTTGTTACAACACTTTTATTAACCAGAGGACACTCAAAATCATGTAAGATCTTGTTGAGTAAGTAATATTTTGGGAAATATCCATCTTTATCAGCAGTTTCAAGATTTTTATGAAATACTTTACAGCATCAGAATTATTGAGTAGTACTCTTCAACAATATATTACTTTATATCAAAAAGTATCGTGCATTGACTTTTAATTTCTCATTTATGAAATTTATAGTGAAAATATAATAGTCGAAAGATTTAATATTGTATTCGATTGCAACAAATATGGAATATTTTCAAATCGAAGTATTTTCTGAGTGTGAAAAAAATATTTTGTAATTAACTCCTTCTGGTATTAACATGTTTTACGGAGCACCTAGCCCCGGTCAAGGACATTAACCTCCGGTAGATGGTCATATAAAACCTTGCTTTCAGTAGCTTTCGTGATCTTCTTCAACATGCTCTTGTTCGGTTGGAAAGGTAGTACCAGAAGATGGGAGGTGCTTGACGAAGCTAAGGCAATCATTGGATATTAGGCAAAAAGGGGCGTAGCAACAAGGAATCTGTAAATGCTGCATTACAGATAAGTTATGGAATCTATTATAATAAAAATGCAGCTCGAAATGCGTTGCTAAGCGCAAAACTGGAGAACGGCTCGACCGATTTGGCTAATTTTTTGTTTAATAATTTCGTTAAGACACGAGGATGGTTCTTATGGTTGGAAAAAATAAAAAAACGGCGAGGAAAATAGTTAAAACGACACTTTTCTAACTTTCCCGCCAAAAATCTGCATTTCCTTCCCCCACGCCAACTGAGTGAGATAGCAGGAAGTAATAAATTATGATTTGTTTAGAAAGAAATACCGAAGTCAGTTGGTTTTCATTCATAGATAACGGGATGTTTAAAAAAGAAACAAAATAGCTGCTTTTATTATTAGTCTGTATGAATATTTAATCTATGCCTGCTCAAAATAAAATTTCGGCACGGAAGAAAAAAAAAGAGTAACAAAGTGAAAATAGGGTTTGTAGAAACAAAATTAGTGAAGAAAAAAAAGGATAGGAAAAAAAAAAAAAAGAAAAGAAAAGAAGGATGTGTGTGTATCAATATTATTTCCTCTGTGCGCGGCATTTTCCGAGCTTTTTTTAAACTTTCTCGCATCTCTTAAAAACTAATTGTCTTTATTGTTTAGTTTGTTTACATTTATGAAAATTTGAATCTCATTATTCTATGAAAATGTAGAATTTTAGACCTTTCCCTCCACCATTTAAGTAAAATATCAATTCCGGGACAATCATTGCTCGGATACAAAGAGAAAGATGAATAGCACAATGAACAGAACATCTGAAGAAAATAATACTAAATAATACTCTAAATGAATTATATGATTATCAAAATTTGTTTGGTTTAAAAATATTTTGATGAAAAACCTGTTATGAGACACAGCTAAATAAAATATTATATGAAAATTTTAGCGAGCATTAATACTGGCGAACCGACTGGTCGCCAAGGGCGGCTAGTAGTAAATAAAGATGATAGGATTAGAAGTAAATATAGAGCTGATAAGAAACAAAAAACAAATGTAAAGAAGAATATTGCGGGGTCTTTTAATGCAAGAATTGGGTTCATATTTTGGGATGGATGAAATTGTTTCATTAATAGTGTGAGTCAAGGTATTTGAAAAATTTTAAAGTTAATTTTTTTAAGGGGGTATAGTCTAGTTCTTTGTACATATTGGTGTTAGGCATGTACCATTTACATTGACAGAATCTTCTGATAAGATTATTTTGTTGAAGCTCTATTATTCTTAAGTTAGATTTAGCAGCATAAACCCAGATCGGACATGCGTATGTTTAAACCGGACGCAAAATAAGTATTTTGTTTTTCCTAGACATTTTAGAGTTCCAAAAAATTATCGGGGGAGAGGGAATTTATGGATTAGGTATCGAAACTTATTTTTAGTATAAATGAAGTGGGGTCGCCAGGAGAGTTTGTTGTCTAAAATGACTCCTAAACACTTACATTCCTTAGGCCACAGGATAATTTGATCTTTAATTTTGATGGGGGGGGATTCTTTATAAACATGATTTTTGATAAACATTATGGCTTCCGTTTTAGTAGGGTTAATTTCAATTTTCCATTTGATAAACCAATCTTCAAGAGTTGTAAGGTGTCTAGTGAGGGCTATACCGATGAAATTTGGGTTTTTATTTCTGGCTAGTATTGCAGTGTTGTCGGCATACATGCAAAGTATAGTGTTGAATTGTTTGGGTATGTCGTTAATATAAAGAGAAAAAAGAATAGGACCAATTTCGGACCCCAGTGCAACACCCGCATAAATGCGTTTGGTGACAGAGAGTTCATTGTTTACCTTGACGCAGAAGAATCTGTTATTTAGATATGAAATAATAATTTCAATAATGTATCGAGGGATATTGTAGGTAATTAGCTTGTGGATAAGGCCATCTATCCAAACTCTGTCAAAGGCTTTCTGGATATCTAAAAAAACAGCGGCGGCTTTTTGGTTTTTAGCAAAATCTTCCTCGACGTATTCAACTACCCTGACCCGTTGATGTGTCGTCGGAAGGTTATTCCTAAAACCAAATTGTTCAGAACACAAAATCTTTACCTGGTTTAAATATAGGGCTGACAACAGCTGTTTTTCACCTAGTAGGAAAGTTACCAATCACCATAATTTTATAAATAATAATTTGGGGTATAGAAACAACATTAGGGGGGAGATTTCTGATAAATTTATTATTAATACCGTCAAGCTATGGGGCTTTTTTAATGTCAAGTTTATTGATACAATCATTAATTTCGTTAAGGGAAGGGGAGTGAGATATCCTGAAAATAACTAGGGAGATTATCCTGTAAGTATCTGACTGAGTTACTCACAAGCGTCTCTGTGTCTTCATTAGTGTGGAAGTTCAATTGAAACTGTGTCTCAAGGCTATCAGCCAAGCAGTTTGCTTTATCACTAATTGTGTTAACAATACTAGCCGGACCTTTAAGGGCGGAAATGTTACGTTTCTTTCTTTCTGTTTGAAGGTAGAGACAAGGTTACAGAAAGAGCTGTGACGTCTTCAGATAAGGGACAAGTAGGAATATAGCACACTAAGTTCCCACGGGAAAGCAACCACAGATAGCGGAGGAATTTGTAAAATGCGAAGAATGCAGACACCTAGTATTAAAATTTAAGTACCGCGGTCAAACTAATGTGTCTGGGTGACTTGTGAGGTCTTCGTTGAACTGGACATGTGTTGGAACAAACATCGAAGGAAAGAAGCAGATGTGTCTTTGTCAATAAATAAAAGACACCCACCCCTCAAGGCGGTATAATGGGGATCCGCGGCAGATGGCATTCCATTCTCTTGATAAAAGGCAGCAGACAAGAAGGCGACAACACGTCTCTTTGCTAATCGCTGTTTTCCCCTCTCTTGTGATTGGAAAGGTAACTTAGGTCAAATAATCCACTGAAAGTTGAGAATTATCCTGATTGGTCATTTACCACCGAGTGTGGCCTTTGAGATCGAGGTAAAAAAAAAGGGAACCGACTGGAAGAGCGAGAGAGGAATTGGACGAAAAGAGCCGACTGACGAAGCGACAGCTAGTGATTGGAGCTAGAATTCAGCTCGGAATTCTGCGTAAAATTCTCAGGAGAGAATTTGGAGTGTACGTAGGCAGCCACTCCCAGTAGCTGAGCCCACGTGAAGTTCATCGGAACTTTTAGACTTTTGCGTCCTGACTGAAGTGTGAAAGCTCATCCGAGCTTTGGGGAAACCTCCAATTAGTTGAACAGCTTGCCTTCTGAGTATCTCTTCTAACCCGTTCACCACCTTACGTTCCAGAAATCCAGCAGGTTAATCGACGAGCAGAGAATCCGGAACCTCGGGCTGAATCTTGCGGGGTTTCCAGAACTCCATCATATTTCTTCACCTCCGAGAGAGATTCCTTTACTTATCAGAATCACAGCACCTTTCCCTAGTGGAACTCTGAACTGAATTACTTATGTGCTTGTAGAATCGTTCACCAAGAAGGTGCACCTGTGCGAAATATATGTGTATTATAGCTGGAAATAAATATATTTTTATTTCTCCCAGACCTGAGTTTGTCTTCGGCTCAACTCACCAGTAGCCCCGGCCAAAACGTTACAGAGCCATCGTCGGTATTGACATTAGCAAGTTTATTAATGAAATCGTTTCTTTCAGTTTTTTCATTTAGTTTTTGAATAGTTTTATTAATTTTACTCATGATACTCTTGAAGACTGGATTTCTAGTACTTTGAAAAATCTTTCTGGCATAATTCCTTTCCTTACGCGAGCAGCGAATTCTGGGATCAATGGAATTTTGATTCATTTTAAGTGGTTTAGAGGCAGCAACCTTAACAACTAAAATAATCAAAATATTCACTTAGGTGGTCAAGCTGATCAACGGTGTGGGGATCCGTATTAAAGTCAAAGGTAACATTTGTGAGTATCATTTTAAAATTATCGAAATTTGCAGCACATTTTTGACAGATGCCAAGCAATGTGTACTTAACGAAGAAATTAAGGAGGATGGGATTATGATCAGAGTTAAGGTCGGGGATAGAGATAATTTCATAGGAGTAAGGAAAGTCTTTAACAATCGCGAGGTCAATTGTATTGTCTGAAAATTCACCATACCTGGTTGGGGAGCAAGGAGCTAAAATTTCTAAGCCTGCTTGATTGGAAAATGAATAGTGTATTACTGCATGCATTGTTATTTTTACAACCCCAACTGATATGGTGGGAGTTAAAATCGCCACAAATAATTTGATTAGAACTGATTTGGATTAGATTTTCAAGGTCAAAAATAAAAAGGGAATTATCAATACTGGGAAGGATGTAGATTGAAGTAAGGGTAATCGGATCATTAAAAATATCAAGGGCTACCACCGTGGCTTCAACAAAATGCAGCGTAGGAGGGATGACTTCATGATGGGGGATACCGTTCTTAATTAGAATGGCAATACCGCCACCTTTACTGTCAGTTCTATAGCTATAGTAAGAATGGTAATTAGCCAGACAGGCTTTTCTTTGTGGTCTAAGGTGCAGAAGTTAGCTTTCCAATCAGGAAGAAGTGGGCGGTCTTTGCTCGGTTTGATTGGGAGCAGTTTTCCTGCACTTCAATTTTAAAAAGTTGAAATGAGATGAGGTAATAGAAATGATATTTAATGCGAATTCCCTTCAATTTATAATGCTGCTTTCTACAATTTTTATTAATTATTTTATTAATTCCTTAATTTAATTGATGATTGATGAGTTTGGCCGGAATAAATAAATGTATTTGATTATTTTACTGATGAGCGAAATAGCTTACAATTTTTTGTTTTTGTTTATAACGAATATTTAAAGTTAAACACTTTTTTTTTTGGTGCGAAGGCTATTTAATGTGGTGTAGTCAATGAACGTTAGGGTAAAACAGGCAAGGCAACCGCTTATTGATAGGGTAGCGGCGCAAAATAGAGGAATAAATTAAACGTTTTAAGAAGATATAGTGGAACCTTTTTTTAACGTGTATAATTCGTTCCAGAGTTTTATTAGTAATGTGAAACACTCGTTAAGTGAAATAATTTTTTTCTATGGGAATGCATGTAAAATAGATTTAGCTTCGTTTCAATATATTAATGCAGCGTTTTATAACACTAGTTCTACTTTGGGACAGAGCCCGTAATTTTGAATCGTGGTCAGATGACGAGGGCGACACCTGAGTAGGCACCCTCCTGCAAATTTCCACACCACGTCAGAAGGAAAAGTTTTGATCCTGACGGATTTCGCGTGCACTAGATCCGATTACACGACGATTCTTCGGTGGGATCGGGTCTCGAACCTCCCTCTGGTGGAATCGCGTCTCGAAACCGAGACCTTACCACCAGGCCGTAAGAGCCTCTCATATAAAGTAAGCGAACCATCCGAGAAAAAAAGATACTTGCACATAAACTTACCTATGAAGGCCAAAAACTAAAAGAAAACACAGCAAATAGACTATCTTCCACATGGTTTGTTTCGACTTATTCCGATCGACGTCGGAATTCTACCTTTCCCCGTTTGGTGGCAATACTTACTTTTGCCGCCAGATACCAATGTGCCGAAAACGTCACATTGGGCTATTGTGGAATAACTCACTTAGCTACTGAGGCAAAATGATTCCGGAGGTACGTGCCAAATTCGGCACACCTGACATTAAAGGGTTAAATACATTTGTATCGCGCATAGCTACTACCATATATTAGGATGATGCTTCTTAACGGGCGATGCAATAATTTGCCATGATTTCGGCATCTCCTTTATTTCACAGGAAAGTTGCAGCTACGTTGCTTCTAGTATATCTGCCTTGAATGAGCAAATCTGCCACCTGGCAAAGGCAGGGCCTAGAATGCATCTTCATAAGCTCTTCGGTTCCCTTCCATCGGCTCATCGATGTAGGGGGCTGTCCTCCTCTAACTCCTTAAGCTTGGTCCGAGTTTAGTTTAGTCATATTTACGCCCCGTTTTAAAACAACGGGCATATTTGGGGACGGACCTCGTAATTTTGAACCGCAGTCACATGACGAAAACGACATTTGTGATGGTACCCATGTCACAAAACTTCCGCACCACACCTGCGGGAGGTTGTTTGGGCCCAGCTGATTTAACGTGCAACAGACTCGCTTACGCGACGGTCCTCCGATGGAATCAGATCTCGAACCTAAAACCCTCCATGATCTCGTTGATTAAGGTCCCACAAGCACCTGTTAAAATTCCTCGAAGTTGCTCTCTATAACGCTATCTGGTTGTGACTTCTATGTAAATATGAGGGCTATGTAGATATAAGAGCTATAAGCAAACTTGATATAAGCTAATCAAGTATTTGAGATCATGATGTCTCAGGCGCGTTCAGCGAAACATCACTCGCTAAGCGAGTCATTTTTTGTTTTGTTTATTATACTAGCGAGTCATTTTTTGTTTTGTTTATTATACTAGCGAGTCATTTTTTGTTTTGTTTATTATACTAGCGAGTCATTTTTTTGTGTTGTTTATTATACTAGCGAGTCATTTTTATAGTTTGTTTATATCACTATTTAAACGAGGGTTGACTGTAGTACCGGTTTTCCACTCTTATTTCTCGAAACTGAAAAACTTTTAAGAAACATTATTAAAAAGCTTTTTAATTTTTTTGATTTATTCAGTTGATAGGAAATTTTTCAAATATCTAAATTCCATGCACTAATTTAATCCATGCATTAATCAGGAATGTTAGAAAATATTTATTTTTATTAATAAGTAAAAACAATTAAACTGACGTAATATAAAGGAATTATAAAAGAAGCATTTAATAAAATAAGATTATCGTAAAACTGGACTTGTATATATAATTTGAGAAGGTTATATTCCAATTCACCAACTACCATCAATCAGCAGTTGATTATGTTTTGAAAACCCTATTGGCTTCGTTAATTTAACTAGAATCAGAATGGAAATAAATGGCATTATTAAAAGAAGTGCATATTGTTTATAGGTCATAAGAATTTTGCTACGATGAATGGTATCCTGGATGGAATGATGAATTATTTATCTGATATTTTTGCTACTTTTTTGTGATCGGAATAAATAAATTTTGTTGCAAAATATTTCGTAATTATTTATTTCATACAGACTCTTTTTATAAAGCAAGCTTCTCTATGCTAATAAAGAAGATTACCTCTATGAGAAACTCTGTGAGAGCTGTGATCGATTACTACTTGTGGGCTACTGTGCGCTATCCTGTGTTCGTCTCGGTTGTACACATTTGTCGTCTGTGTATTCGTTTCATCTTTGTGTTAATATCATTATGTGTAAATAAACGTCATTGCTGTTTTCTACTGATACCTGCGAACCCGTTTTTGTGGTGTGTGTGTGTGACAATAGTTTATTTTCAAATCTTTTTCGAAATCGAATGAAAAAGCGGATATTAGCAAAATATTACAAGCTGTCGATCATTAATCGGAATTAATGTCATCATTCAAAATAAAAGGAGCCATGGAAAAATGTTAAGTTTCCGTAATATAATTTTCTAATTACAATTTTTTTTTTTTTTTTTTTTTTTTGTTAGCAGAAAAATTAAAATTCCTCCCGGCAAAGTGGAAAGGCAAAGATAAATTGTTTTCCAATTCCTTTCAATACTTAATAGAAAAGAGAGAAGATCTAGTATTTATTTCAAAACGAACAATATTAAATAAAAAATTATAAAATTAAAGGTTTACAAAGCTTATATTATTGAAAATTTTAATTTGGGATTTTAGGGGAATTCCAGAGTATCATTTGATAAGAACGAAAAGTTTTTCACTGCAATTCAAACATATTTAGGGAAATTCAATACCATTTTAAATAATTCTTCTTTGAAATAAATGCATATAATTCCAAATTATGATAGTTTGATTTTTCAATTATATCAAAGGATAAAATCGTCTGCTTTTTTAAAAATTAATGTTAAAATGAAAATTTCATTTCAACCTCCTTCATTCCCACCTTCTTTGAGTTCTATGGCAGATTTAAGAAATCATCTATCACGACTTTAATAAATATTCATATCATTACAAAGAGACGTAATTAAAAAATATATATTTAAATTATAATAATCTAAAAGATTTATAATATTAAATGAAACAACTCAACTTTGTATTGAAACAATTTTTGTGACATAAAAGAAGATTTGCATTTTTATGTGAATGGCAACAGTGTGAATGAAATAAACGAAAATGAATGTCAAGTTTTGCGTGGTCGTGACTTATTTTAATTAAACTCTGTCATTATAATTTAGGCAAAATATCATCCGAGGTTTTTACATTTGTTACGATGTATTCTAAGCCAGTTAGCCCCCCCCCAAAAAAAAATATTCTAGTTATCTTGCAAACAAAATAACATGAGTAAAGTGTATGACATGTACACGAGCACACGTTGCAAGTAAACACACGCAATTTTTGAATGAACGGTGGTTTTAAATTCTAAGGGTTATGATTGATGAAAAACTGCAGAAACTCTTCCAAAGTCTTGTCATTAGAACCATTGCAAGAGATAGTCTTCCTACAAGGAATCCACCTAAAATATCACCATTCATTCAATCGGAAATTTATATCAATTTGTTTTAGCTAAGTAATTTAGAAAACTGAAATGTTTAATGCGGGAAAATTTCAAATAAATCAATGTCACATAACTTTTTTAAAAAAAACTTGAGTTTCCGCCATTTAGAATTCCATTTTATGTTCCATTTTTTTAAATAATTTAACTAAAATTTTTGCAGACGTTATTCAGGAAACATTCAGCCTTTTCTCAGAAATATTATTAAAAGAGAATTCGCGAAATTTTAGAATATTGTCAGATTTTGATACATGCTGATATTATTTTCAAGATTAGTTTAGTTTAGTTATATTAAAGTTCCCGTTTTTAAAGCAATCCTAGGAATATTTGGGGACGTACCTCGTAATTTCGAACCGCGGTCAGATGACGAGCATAACACCTGAGCTAAAATCTTAGAGCTGTATCTATCTAACTATCTATTATTATTATTAAGTTACTGAAAAATGTTTGATGCCTGACAGGAGAGAAAACAATATTACCATGCCCACTTTTCAGATAATCTTCTAAAACAGTTCGAAAAAAAAAAAAGAGATTATTTTTCTATCGTTTACAAACTCGTAAGATTAAACTGAAATAAAGTAAATCTCGCAAGAATAAAAGAGTTTTTTTTTT
>JAOUZG010004491.1:3562149-3611704 GCA_026289955.1 Argiope argentata | reverse complement strand
CCTTCGAAGATTTAATTTCAATATTGTTGCATTTTTTTTTAAATCTGTACTCTGATAAAGACAAATTATTTATTCATGTTAAAGCTTTATGAGACAATTTATTGCATGTACACTTTACTTCAAAACAATGCAATTTTCCAGCATTTCCCAATTTTTAAGACTATTTTTTCTGTTCCCGATTTATTCGATTTATTTTTAAATTTTTAATTTGAAGAGTAAACTTTGTTACTTTTTTTGACTAATAACTTTTTTTTTTGAGATTCGTCATATTTAATTACTTTTTCATCCATCTAGAATATTATGTTTGCTTATCTGCATATGCATTTAGCAATTAATAGTTATTATAAGTATGCTTCAGATCTCCCTAAATTCTACTTTCACAGTATCAATGGAAAATCAAGAGAATACAGGGTTTTCAATTAAAAGTCATGAAAGACAAAAGAAGTCTCATTCAGAATACTTTAAAATAATATTCAGTACATTGCAATGCTATAAAAATGAAATAAAAAATAAATGAATAAATTTAAAAATAGTAAAAAAAGGCTCTCTAACATATTATTACACCATTTTCAGTTGCAGTTTTCCATTAAAAGATCTCGAATTTCAATTTTAATTCATAACATAAAATAAAACTGTTTTAGGAACTTAAATAATAAAACTTCCAGATAACGCACGCACACATACACACACACAAACACTCAAAAAAAAGAGAGGAATGGATTTTTAACACGGAAGCTTCTGCTTTAAATTTGACAGGTATCTTCAAATTTTTTGTTTAAAATTATTCAAAGATTAGAATATTCTGACTTTAATCTAAAAATTTTAATTTAAAAAATAAGACTTTCTTTCAAAATAAAAGTGAATAGTATGTATATGCGTCTATCTGTTTATTTAAGGTATGGACCATTGAACGTACAGATAATAAATTTAACACAAAGATGTTTATGAGAAAGCGAAATTAATTTTTGGAGAAGGGAATTTCAATGCACTTCAGTGACACATTTTTAGAATTGCATTTTGTTATTTTAAAGTTTTTTAAAGTTTATTGATTTTTATTTAAGAACTATGTTTAGTATAGTTTGACTCTGAATGAATAATGTTGATAATTGATATGATTTGCAAGTGTTCTTAATATATTTAGTCGTATATTTTAAACTTTCCACCTTTGGCCACACTGTTAGTAAGCTATGATTAAAGATTGATGAAAATTTCAATTGTCCCCACCACAAAACGTTCTTAAACTTTAAATTTCAATATATATATATTAAGTATGAAAAAAATAATACGGTAAAAGATTTGATATCATTACATTTTTTTAAATTTTAAAATGTTGTAAAAATTATTTTTATTGTAAAATAAACCACGAGATAAGCATAGTTGGCAGACAGAGAGAGCAGGTGCTTTTCCCCAGCAGGCCAGCAACATGAGTCTCGCACCAGGGGGTCCGAGTTCGCAGACAGGTGGAAATGTTGACATGCCCCTCCACATAGAACGAATGAATCGGCTGACATGAACATAAATCTCATGCCAAGCTGTGAGACATTTCCTTTACAGTTCAATCATTGGGTAATTGGCGGTTACTTTTGTGCTCATGGTCAATTCTGCATGTCACTTGAAAAAATGAAATGTTATCGGTTCGGAGAATTTCTTTTAGGGGGATTTTCTTGGATCAACTCAAAACTTGCTTATAATACTCCAGCCATTTCAAAGAAGTTTCACCAATGAATTTTGAGAAATTCGAATAAAAATTTTGGTTTAGTGATAAACGCATATTTCCTTTTTTTTTTCTTCATGCAAGTTGTAGTTATTTATTGCAATATCAATAGATTTATTTGTTCTAGAAAACTTCAAGTGGTTTCATAATTATTTTCCTTTTCCCTTAGATATTGTATTTAATTATCATCCTATTTTTAATAAGTTTAGTAGATATTTTTAGAACAGAAAATCAAAACTTTCCTGAAATTTCATTTCAAAATTTTATTACGGATATCCCTGGCATGCCTTTATTAGTATCCGAAAGTTGAATATGGATTTTAGACACGATTTCCCTTACCCATTAAAACAAATATTTGACACAAATCTACATTTATATTCACAAAATACCATATCCAATGAGATAAATTTAAGTTGTGGCATTTTTGAATTATCACGTTTACATATTTCTGAAAGTACGGACAGACAGACAGTCATCCCGCAGTTTTCAAAATTTGATAAGTGTCTACATTATAGATATTAAACATATGCATGAATTTAATCTGATAGGTTCTTTTTATTGTAATTATCGTTATGTTCGAACAGCCAGATAGACAGACTTTCCAGAGCAGATTTTACACAAACTTGGATAGAAATCTGAAAATTTGGTGTAAAGATACCAAATTTCAATCGTTTAGCTCAAAGCGTTTTTGAGTCATCATGGCCACAAATAGATGGGACCTTTTCTAACAATACATCTTTGGAATTCAAGGGGATCTGAAACGTGGAGAGTTGTCTGTATATCAATTTCGATTCTTTTGACGATCAATATACTTTCTCTATACTAGTATACGAGAAAAAAAAAAACATTTTAATGATATCGATTTCATTTCTTGAAATTTCTTCCTTAATTTTTCAAAATTGAATTTTAAGCTTACTTTACTAGCAAGAATTCGTCGCTCTCATGAATTATTTTTGTCACTATTTGTTGCAAATAGTTATTGCTTTTGAACAGAGCCTGATTAAGGCAGGGGCATACAGGGCGGCAACCCGGACCCCCACTTCAGAGAGAGCCGCAAATCGAATAGAAAGTTTATTTTATGCTTCCTTCTTTAATGAACGTTCTTTATTACTGAAATAGTGAAGCAGAAGAGCCAAAGAACGTTTGCCCCGGACCCCAATTAGGCTTAATCGGGTTCTGCTTTTGAAGTAAAAGTAATAACATATATCAGCAAGCTAAACCAGACGGTCAGCGCAAGCATACAACAGTTAAAAAAGCATAAAAGCATTGCAATGAAAATGATTCATTTAAAATACATCTACTGCGGTAATCGTCTGTAGGCTTTGCTGAAACATTATTACGACTTCTATAAATATCTGGCAACAGTCACAGTGCTCGCATTTTATTGAGCGTAATAATTACGACTGTTATATTTTTTTAAATTTCCTTCTAAGCCTCGTAATGCAAAAAAATATTAATGTTATACTTTCTTTAATGTGTTATTAATGTTATACTTTCTTTAATGAAATGTGCACTGCAGAAGATTTATGCTTTTGTACCGGAGTTTTTGGAAAAACGATGTATTTTCAAAATGCATATTAAAAAAAAAACATACAAAACAAAAACTGCGACATTTCTCAGAGAAAGTAGCCAACACTAATTGGATTACTGATAAAATCATCTACTATAAAACATTCAATTGTCTTCTATGGAAAACACCTGGAATTCCGAATTTATCTCACGAATTTAACCAAAGCGTAAAGTATACGAAAATCGAAAATGTATTTATCAAACTTAAAGAAACACGGGGAATTACCGTATTTGAGAAAAATACGGTAATTTTATTTAAAATTAAAATTATAATTATTCCAAAAATTTCGAAAAATTAAAATTGATTGATTATTGCTTCGACTTATTTCCTACGATTTCAAAAAGATTGTTATTTTACTTTTATTTAATGTTTTTAAATTTTAAATAACTTACTTTAAAAAAATAGAATATAGTTTGAGAATATTATTTTGTATTTTTCTATTTTCTTCAATCAATCTATTTCTACTGAATTGTATATTAATTAATAAAAAAAAAAGATTACATCTTCGCTATTTATATGAAAAGAACTTATCGATTCTAGTTTGAAAGAAGTCTAATGAAAATGCACATAAATCTAAACCTATTTTCCAAAACCCAGAACCATTTAAAACGTTAATTTTTGAAATGCAATTAAAATTGCCAAAAATTACAAAATAAAAAAAAACATTCAATTGTGCATCTTTTTTTTTCTTCTTTCAGTTTGTCGCTTATCAATCATTTTTGTTTTGAAATAGTTTTCAATTTATCGACCAGCTTTCAGAAACTTCAGGACTGTCGTTATGTTGTTGTTATATTTATGGCACTTGCCTATGAATAGGACTACTGCTGTATACAGCAGCAGATTTAAGCCGAAAGAAGCGTCTCTTGTTTTTAAAGTAGCGCCGACTAGGGCCAAGAGTACGACTTACCTACACCCTCATCACATTCGCACAGCCCCTTTTTACACAAGGGCGCAGTCACACATCTCACAGATAGCATACTGATGAACAAGCATGCCTGAACCGGGACTCGAACCCGGGAAACTTAAATATAATTTGTAAAAGCGTACGCTAAATCTATGAAATGGTAATCGATTTTGAGTGAAATAAAAACATCCAAGTATTATTATTATTTTCCCTAATGAAACTAAAATGGCAAATTAAATGACCGCTCTTTTTTTAAAAAATAAGACAGGTTTTTTTTTTTGAGAACTTATCCGCAGCTTGTGCTTTATTTAAATACGCTAAAAATGCAAGGAGGAATTTGCTATGGAGAGAGGGGGACTATATTTAAAACTTGTAATTGCCGGTACCGCGGTACTAAAGCCAAATCGGATTTGAGTTCTTGAGAACCGCTTTGTAAGACTCAATCCCGACTTATCGTGAAAATGATGTGGCCCCAAATTTATTAGTAAAAAAATATTGCTATTTTTTTAGGGGTGAGGTGTACTGTAGAATGTATATCTTGCGGTAGTCATTGAAAACTTCCTTTTCCGAAGTGAAAGTAATAACTCCTAGCAGTGTATGATACGCTTCGATATGTACATAAAAAATCGATTTTTAATTTACTCTAAACCTTCTGGGAAGAGTATGTGTGTGTGGGGGGGGGGGGAGGTCTATGAGGGTTTTAAAAAAATAAGTGAAAAGTTTCACTTCAAGCGTAGCGGAAGGGTCAATCTAGAGTCCGCTGACTGTGAGATGGTGACATTGTACATTTAATAATATATATCTATATTTTGAAGGACCGTGTGAAATGCATTCGCTTACTAACACCTGTTGGTGTTTTGCAGGCGTATGTCTAAGGCATCGTCCACTTAATAACACATATTAGTGTTTTGCAGGCGTATATCTATTTCATTGCTAATTTAATAGCACATAGTTTTTGTGTATTTAATCCATTCGCTGCCAAGCCTAAATTGTATGAGATTATTCCCATTGCCATTTCTGTTCTGAGTGTTATTGTTTATCTAAGTTTTATTATTTTAAAATAAATACACGCATTTTGTCATAAATAATCATTTACAAGCATAAAAATCAAACACGAGTGTACTCGTGTTTGGCAATTGAAATAACCTCGTACAATTTAGGCTTGACAGCGAATGGGTTAAATAAAGTAGAATTTTTGTAAAAACAATTTATTTGTAGTTTTTTTTTAAAGTTTTTACACTTTTATATTTATGTTTGTTGCCATAAAACGTTTGCTAGATTGACAAGCTGTACGCTATAATATATCGAAAGTATCACGAGTATATTCGTTCTGGCAATGGGTAACACCCTGCAAACTACGAGTATATTCGTGGTTGGCAGCGAATGGGTTAATAACAGTGTTCTGCAGGCGTCGTAGCTGTTGCGTAATTTCCTTGATGATGGCGCCTGTAACTAAAACCTGCACTCATGATGTAAATGCCAACGAATAGGGACAATATTTTGATACATTTCTGTAAACTTTATTGTTTCTATTGTGTAATCAATGAAAAAAAAGCTGTGCACACGAAGTACACAAATATAAAGTTCTATAATTGTTAAAAAAAAAAGAAGTAAAGATTCTTATAAATTTTCAAGTTTCATACCTATGCGATTCCAAAAAACAGAATTTCGACATTACATTTACTTGTGAATAACTTTAAAACGCTTTGAACTAGACCAGAGATGCACAACCGACGGGCCGTGAACTAAAATTGACTCGCGTAGCCTTCGAAGTTGTCCCACGAATATTGTTAATAAAATAAGACAATTTAAAATGAAATGAGACTTTTTCAAACAAAGAGGAAAAAATCTGACACGAAAATGATTCTACATCAGAATAAATAATTAATAGTTATTCATTAAGTTTATTTACTTTTTATTACGCTGTTTTCAGTTTGTTCCCTTCATGGCTACCTGCGAGTACGAGTTTCATAGAGGAGAAAATCGCGCACGTGAAAAATTTCCACACATGAAATTGCAGCATGAGGATCCAATTCAAATCTTGTCTAATGCATTTGATGATCAGTTTTCAGATTTTGAAAAGTGCCAAACAAAAATTGACGTATTTTCTTCTTCATTTTCTGTCAATGTAAATCTAGTGGATGAGAACGTGCAGTTAGCCTTAATTGATTTACAGAATTCTGAGTTTTACAAAAATTAGTTCAAAGAAAAACCGATATTAGAATTTTATGAAGACTTACCCGACCCGAGGAATTTTCGTGCTTAAAGCAAAATACAGCAGCATGTGAAGCTTTCTTTGGCAGCACTTCCATTTGTGAGCAAACTTTCGCACTAATGAATTCAACAAATAAAAAATAAGAAATAGAATAGCAAATGAAAACTTTTCTTCTATCCTACGTATTGCCACAACTAATCTTAATCTCAACATAGAATCAATAACTTCAAATATTCACTCCCAGTCATCTCATTTATTTTTACTAATTTTGATAATTAATTTTTTTTTTCAAAATTGTTCTCTGTATAGTTACCAAAACTTTTTTCTTTGTTATTCTGTTTCAAGTTTGCCACCTTTTTAGCAGGAATCTTTTTTTGGAGGGGGGGAGATGAAGTAATTTAATCATATCTATAATGTTTGCGTTTTATTCATTTATTTATTGCATAATGTATGCATGAGTGAAATGAAGTAATAATTGTAATTCATGCGTATTGCCATAAAAAACAGTGCTTTCACGTTTATAAAATCCACGTGCTGCTTTGGCCCTCGTCACTATCTTTTTTTCATATTTTGGCCCCTCATCCTGAAAAGTGTATCCCTGAGCTAGACGGATAAAATTCGGTACACAGATATTAGACCAAATTTGTAGATTTCTTGAAAATGTTAAACTAAATCCATTCAAAGATAGTTTTTCTCTAATAAAATGCAAGGGAACTCAATAACTTCAAAATGTAAAGATCTAGATAATTGATTTTGGTGGGCAAGTTTAGTATATAAAATGTACATCCACATCGAATTTGGAACATTTAGGATTTGATTGTCTGTCTGCCTTTCTATCATGTAAACCCGATAATTCAAAATAACTTAGATAAATGAAATTTAGTTCACTGTTTTAATACTTAAACTGTAGATTTTTATTGAATTTCGAACTAAATTTATGAAAAGTCTGTCAGTCCGTATTTTCGAATGCCTATGAATACAATAATTTAGAACAACGAAATTTAATATGCTATCTTGTAACTACAGCTGTAATTTCTTTTCAGATGTTGGGCGTTTATTGACTGGTAAAAACGGGGGGGGGGGGGGGAAATATGTATCCCCACGATAGAATCAGCAAAAATGCTAGAATCAAGCTAAAGATCTATATTTCGTAACAATCGTTCCCCAATTCTATGCAAGGAATTTGTGAAGTCCTCAATTCATTACTCAAGGTCTAAAATTTTATGAGGAGGAAAGGGTATAAGACCTTTATAAGAAAGTATGCGAGAAAGTTTGAGAGTGACCACTCCTATTGGTTTAAATTTCCAAATGTTATAAAAATTATTTTTATGTTACAATACTTTTGGAAGTCACGAAGAAAAAATTCCAATTTTTAAAAATTTCTAAATGATTAAAATTTAAAAGGAAAAAAGTAGAGGGGGGGAGCTCCAAGCTGCGTATTTCAATTCTCGAAAGAATAATTTGGCGTAATTCCATAGCTCTGTGTGCGCAACTAAGTTTAATACAAGCCAGAATTCTTAAAATATACTAAAAATAAAATATTGCTAAAAAATAAACATTTAAACAAAATGAATTTTCTGAGACTTAACTTTTCCCTTCCAAAATTATTCATTATTTCATTGATTTAAATTTAATATCCATAAATAAATCATTTTTACGATATAAATATTATTACAAACCGAAATAATAATTAATCACTGGTCCCAAACAAAGTAGATTTCAATATATATAAAATTAAAAGTACCTTTTAATTAAATAAGAAAGTAAATTACAAACATTTTATATTCTCTTTCTAAATATTCCAATACAAAATTTGATAGCCAATGTAAGCCAGAAATTAAAGAATAAGACTTTAAAATTTAAATCATTGCTAAATTTCAATTTGATTTTTTTGCAACATATGGGCATCGCAAATCAAATAAAAGCATAAAAATTAAACTAAAAGTGTTGTAAGAAATTCGAAATATCGAAGCACACCACAATTTTCAGGGCTTTCTGCCTACTTTGCTCATTTTATAAACCAGCTTTGTATCCTGTAGAGCAGGGGTTCTCAAAAGGTGGGTCGCGACCCCCAGGGGAGTCACGAGATGTGGAAGAAAAGTTGAAAGAAAATTAATTTATTGCTACAGTTTTCATTAAAAAAGAGTGCACATAAAGCTTTTAATACACATACAAGTTGTTTTTTGTGTTCTATTAGTTCATGGGATAGATTACCCTGTTTGGAATTAACCAATTTTTTAATGTCTGGAATGAGCTTTGTAACACACAAAACAATGTCATTTTCCAGTGTCAAACGATTTCTTGATTTTGCTTTTAAATTCATCATTATGGAAAATCCTTATTCACAGTTGTAATGTGTAGAAAATGATATCAAAGTTTTTAATGCTGTTGTGGACAGTCCCGGGTATTCCTTTTTAATACGTATCCAAAATTTGTCGATATAAGCAATGTTAAAAGTTAGTTTAGCTGGCTGATCACTTAAAATCTCTATCAGTTGATCATGATAAAGGTCTCTTAGTTCAGCTTTTGTTACGGCTTTCTCACTGAACGGATTGACTATCCACACAACCCCACACATATCCTTAACTGGAATGCAATCTGTAAACTGTTCATTCAAAGTGAGATGAGATGATACTAGTAAAGAGAAAGATGAAGTGTTAAGGGATGTGGCGTCAATACCCGACACTTACCCTACGAACTCTTGAGTACGTGTAAAATTTTTAAAATCTGTCAAAACTTTAGACAGAGTTCAAACTTTGAGGGGGGGGGGGGCGTCAAAGCATTTAGTCTAAAAAGGGGGTCGCAATGTCTAAAATTTTGAGAACCCCTGTTGTAGAGAAAAAGAAGGGAGAAAAAACATGAACATGGACCCTTATTTATTATTATTATTATCGATAGAGATACATAGAGAATAAAAATTATTAAATATTCAATTCAATCGTTACTGCCTTTTTATTTTCTCGATTGTGAGAAGTTGCTGAAATAATCAAATCTAATCGATCAGTTAGCGATTTCCGAAATAAGAATGACTCTGTCTTAAGGCATAATGCCTTAAAAATGTTTTGAGCTAGACAGATGAATTTTGGTATATGATATAAGCAACAAATTTATAGATTTATATCAAATGACAAAGGAAATCCATTTGCATAAAGTTTATTTGTCTGAGTGCAAGGGATCATGATAATTATAATACAAAGAATTAGATGAATGAAATCTGACGAACGGATTTACATTTAGTGAGTAGATAGATCTGCATTGAATTTTGAACCAATCCAAAGATTGACTATTCGGTCACTCTCTACTTTTGCATGCACGTAACCCCAATAAATCAAAAACACAACAATTTGGAAAAATGAAATTTGGTACAAGTATTAACATCAAAATTGTTCCCTTTTTTTAAATCAAATTTTGAGTCAATCCTTCAAAAGATTTGCCAGTCTATGCATTCTCATGTATATAAATGCAATAACAATGCCAAAACTTTGATAAATTAATTTGGTTTTTGATCTTGTTATTACAAATGTAATTCGAAGTTTTAATTCAAATTGCTCACAAAGAGAGGGAGAAGCGTTCAAATGCGAATTCCATTTTCATTACACAACGTAACAAAAAATGATTATGTATAGGACTCACTAAGCAACACTAAGTTATTTTAGGACGAACCTTGTAATTCTGAACCCATGGTCAGATGATGAGGACGACAGCGATACCTGATCTGGTATACCAATGTTTAAATTTCCACACCCCTCCAGCGAAAAAGCGTTTGGTCTCAAAGGATTTATAGTGCATCAAATCCGCTTACACGATTGTTCTTCGGCTTTGGTGGAATTGAAACCCTCCAGTTTCTTCCCATCAGGTCCTCGCGATTCTCAGCGATTGTGAGGTTCACGATCTAATACAGAATTCAAAATTTTATCCGAGCGGGAAGGAGGAGATCAGGTATAATACTTTAATCAAGTACTATATAAGAAAGTTAGGAGAAACCATTCCTAACCGTTTGTAACATATTTGCCCGTGTCTCTGTCTATGAACAAGATCAGTCAAACGCTTTGAGCTAGATGGATGAAATTTGATATTTGGTTTTACATAAAATATGTAAAATTTCATCAAAGTTCGAACTAAGTTCATTCTCAGGAAGTCTCTCCGTTTGCCCGTAAAGATCCTAATTATATTATCTAAAGATTTAGACCAATAAAATTTGATGCATCGCTTTAGCATCTACATTTTATCCAAAAGTTTATAGAATCTTGCATTTTGCCTTTATTTTTTTGTAGTATACGGTTTTATATTCAACTAATTGTATGAACATAATTTGTCTATTACCGTGAATAAAAGCAGTTCTATCCAATATATTTAATGTCACTTTTTATATCATAGGATAAATGGAAATAACTATTCGTAATCAGGACATCGAATCTAAGTATAATAAATACATTGCAAGATAAAGAAGGCGATCATATGCGTATGTTTCTTGGTATCTAAAGCTACCAACTTTCCAATGTCCTTAGTTCTATTAGCATCCCTTAGTAAAGCAACAGCATGACTATTTTGGGACGGATTTTGTAATTTTGAACAGCGGTCGGATGACGAGGACGGCACTTGAACTGGCTCTCCCCCTCCAATCCACATCATGCCACACCAGTAGGAGGACGTTCGGCCTTGAAGGATCGGATTTAAAATGCAACAGACCCCCTTATATGACGGTTCTCCGGTGTATTTGGGTCTCGAACCTGAAACCCTACGGCTCACTAGCCGAGACCTTACTTGCGGGCCACGCGGCACACCAACTTGCCAACACAGAAGTAAGTATAATTCGGAATTTTTAATTCTTCGATAAGTCTTTTAATAAAAACACCAACATTTTAAAATCGTTTTAAAAGTATGATTTATCATTTATTAACTCGTAAGTTGCCACATGATAAAAAACTATATTCGCTTTGACAGACGGATACAAAGAATGGTTTCAAGTAAAAAAATATCTATTTGCGAAATTACTTTGGTATTAAATGCTTAAGATCATTTGTGGAATTAATCTATTCATTATTTCTTTGTTCAACTTTTCTGTATTATGTTTTGGCAACTGTAATAATTTGTATCGTAGTTTGTATCGTTATCGTTTTTGTTGTGTATATATTCGAATTGCTCCTAAGTAGCTTTGCTTTTTCATCCCGAAACAATTCAATACCATATTTTGCATGTACGCAGATGATACTGCAATACTAGCGCGCAACAAAAATCCAAATTACATTACAATAGCTCTTAATAGAATATTAAATCTCTTGAGGACTGGTTCTCCAAGTGGAAAATTGTAATTAATGCGTCAAAAACTGAAGCCATTTATTTTAGTAGATATAAAGCTAAGAAATTCCGCCCCTTTCAAATTAAAAATCAAAACATCCCGTGGTCTAAGGAATGTAAATATTTAGGAGTCATTTTAGACAGTAAATTAACTTGGAAGCCCCACTTTAATTATCTAACCAACAAGTTTCGAGACCTAACTCGTAAATTATATTCCTTAATCTCTCGAGACTCCAAAATGACCAGGAAAAATAAAATACTTATTTACACTGCCTATTTGCGTCCAGTAATTACATATGCTTGCCCTGTGTGGGGTTATGCGCCTAAATGCAATCTAATTCATGTCGAAAGACTCCAAACCAGATTTCTAAGAAATATCTGCAAAATGCATTGGTGCATACCAAGTAAAAACATGTACCTTGCACTAGACTATCCTCCACTTAAAAAATTCCTTAAAAAACTTGCAACTAAATTTTTTGAAGACTTGGAAAAAATCAATAATGAAGCCATCCTTAATATCCCCAGATATACACCAAACATTAAAGTCAGAAGACCAAGAAATATTTTACTCTAATCTCACCTCATTTCCAATATTGTAATTTAACTTTTGTTATTTATAACTTTTTCTTTTTTCCATACTTAAACTCTTATTTTTGATGATTTCAATCAGCTTAAGTTAAGTCTTAAGTTCTCGTGCATAACTCCACACCCACCACCCCTAAATAGCCAATCAAAACCTGTCCTGACTCTCGCCAACTCACCCACCCCTACTCCTCAACAACTACTACCTAAGGGCCTGCAGAACTGTTCCAGTCCACTTCGCAGACGGTCACGTATGTAGCTGAAAGCAACGTGGAAGCATTTCATCATGACTGGGGATAAGCACCTGCCGGGGCTAGGAGCCAAAATAATCCAACCACTAGCGAGTAGCTTTGCTTTTTCGTAGTAATAAAGTGATGAAGGGACATTGATACGGTGTATTTTTGTCGTATCTAACAACACTACTCATAGACGAATTATAGAAGATGGTTGTATGTTCCACCAAAAATGGCTTACGTATTACTACTTTCAAAGCGTCACATTATTAAGAGATTACAACAGGGTAGTTATCCTATACCTTATGGTGATAAGTGTTTCTGCTTGCTGCCTTTTGCAGAAAAAAAATCGATGGACTTGGAGAGAATATAACGTAATGGCTTGATCTACGAAAAGAGGCCAGAAGCATTTTCACTAAGCAAAGTGGTTTTTGATTTCAACAATCAAGTAGATTTCATCTTTTTAGACAATCAACAGAATTCTTCCTAATACATAAAAATATCAGACAATAATTTTATTATTTTTACAGGAAACAGAGAGACGAAATTGGGAATAATAGCCTAATAATTCTCTCATTTAAGCCTTCAATGCTTCGAAAAGTTATTTAAACACGAAAAATGTAACTTCTGTTGAGACACTACAGAACGGCCTTATCTAGACCCAATCGAGAATATGTAGGCCATTATGTTTCGGAAGATAATGAGAATGGGAGATAATTTTATTCAGTGAAAGCCATTGAAGACAGCATTAAAAGTAAATGGTACAACTTAGAACCAAAGATATTATTAACTTTCATTAAGTCTATAGAAAAAAAATGCCATATTGAAAATTGAAAAGACTTTATTAAGAACATCGTACTGATCAATTCTATTTAAAATTTCATGTATTCTATAAAATTTTGGTAAACCTAATATTTCTGTTTTGTTATAAATTGAATTGAAATACAAATTGTTAGTTTTTTCTAAATATTTCGTTGAATATATCTCATGCGGCTAGAATTAATTTGTAATTGATAATTGTTTGCCTTTCCATTTTTGCTAAAACATACATTTTGTTAGAGTTTGTAAGCTTTCGGAACTGACTGTAAGTGTAGAGATAAGACAAATTTTGAACAAAAGCCATTAATGAGAGACTGCGTGTTGGTCTGTACATTCGCATGCATGTAAACTCGATAATTCAAAGACGCAATCAGAGACAAATGAAATTTGGGCAGTTATTCTTGCTCGCGAGATTGCAGTTTCCTGTCGAATTTCGGTTTTATTCACTGCATTATCTTTTTATTCACTTTATTAAGAATTACAAAAAGGATTCTGAAAATAAAAATATGAATATCCGTAGTATTCAAGGTTGCCAAAAGTCCACAATTTAAACGAGAAGAGGCAGGGAGAGCGGAACAGTTAATTTTTATTCGTGAATTTGAGAGAAAGTTTCCAGCTGGTTTAGAGCGATCCCATCAACACTGAATAAGTGGAATTCTACTGCATATGAAATTATTCCCCATTAGAATATGCATTAAACATACCCTTAATGCTATGTTAAAAAGAATATTTAAGTTCAAAATAACATTCCATGAATTAGAACTGTCGCTATGTTGTTATTGTTGTTACTAATGGCATTTGTCATGGACAAGAGCGCTGACGGTTGTCTGCAATTTTAAGCAGAATGAGCGTCTCTTGTTTTTGAAGTAGCGTCAACAAGGACTAAGAATACGACTTAGCCACACACTCACCACATTCGCTTGCACAGCCCTCTTTTACAGTGAGGTACATTCACACTCCTGACAGATAGTACACAGAACAACCCGGTTCTAACCGGGACTCGAACTCGGGATGCTCAGATCATGAGGAAGACGCGCTACCTCTGTGCCATGACACCGGTGAACTGTAGCTATATTTGAGCTTATTTAAATGACGAAGCTTAATCACCGCCATGCGTCAAACATTATTTTGCAATTCAGGCGGTTTTGTTAATCTTCATTACATTTGTTAATTTTTATTGCATGACATATTTAAGCAAACAAACATTTCGCAAAAGAAAATATCAAATTTATCGGAATAATCAAAAAATATTTTTTTATGCGTTCATTGTGTTTATAAACATATTTTAGCAGATAAGTGGCCGAAAAGAAGAAAGTTTTGTCTTTTTAACTTACATTTATTTCATTCCAGGAAGCATAATTTGTACACGAAACATACTGTTATAGAAAATGTCTATCTCTTAATTGCAACACAAAAGTAAAAGAGACAGAAATATTTATCTTCAGTGATTTTAATATGAGATTTGGATAGGGATTGCTTTGCCAAGTGTCGATTTAGGATAGAAAATCTCAGGTATCTTAAAATGAAAGTTGTAAACATTAAGGATTTATATCTCTTCGCTGAGAGCGTGAGGAAAATGCTACATCCAGCAGTTTTATATATAAAAAAGTGTTGGATTCGATCAGGAAATAAGATAACATTTATGAATTAAGTCTATACGGGACAAATAAAAATAAAATTTAGAGCATTAATTAGGATTTAAATTAGACTAATAAATATGACTTCATTCAAATTTCTGAATGAAAAATAAGAGAAAATTAATTAAATACACAATATTAATCAACTGAAGAAGGAAATAATTTTTTAGATAAATGTTTTCATTGTTTCTTGCTAGTGTTTAAATATGCCATTTATAGCGTCATTCGTCAGGATTAATGTTTTCTAAAAAGTTTCAATCAACGATTTTTTTGTAAAATTTTCGTAATGGGTTTCCCAGGAAAATATATTTAAATTTATAATTAAATATTTTTCATTTGCATATAACTCACAATATTTTATAAGTCAGCTCTATTCATTGTTCTAGGCATTTCCCTAATTTTCTATTTATATTTCTGTACGTCTGATTATATCATAAAAAAAGTATACGTGTTTAAAATGAACTTTAAAACATATTCATCATTCCTTAGTTCTGAAGTTAAAACTTCAACTGTAAACACAATTTTAACAAAAAATACAATTTAGTACAAAAATATTAAAAATCAAAAACATAACTTATTTTAGTATAAGATGTACTCAACATCGAAGAAATCCGAATATTCATATCTTTGATTATTAAAAATTGAAAGGGGAAAAATGAAATGTTTACAGTAACAATAAAAACGTTTTTACTTCCACTTCAGAAATGAATATAGTTATATGTTTAAAACAATTTGGATTTGAATAGATAGAACATTTTAGATAAAACAATCGATTTGTTATATAGATTAATAAATTAAAGGACAAAAATAAATAAAAATAATTGAAGAGACAATTGTTTGAATTTTAAAATGATGTAAAAATCATTTTCGTACGGCAATATCTTCGAAAATTATAAGGAAGGAAAAAGACCCATCAAAGTTTTCCATAATTTTTATTTTCTCCTACTCGTAGTACCTGAGAATTATACTACTTATATTTAACTAGTAGAGCAACTGTTGTAATAGTAAAAAAAAATGTAACTTGAGATATTTTAACCAATCTCTGCATTTTAGTTCTCTCCGATTTTAAAAAATTCCACTTTTTTGGTGATAAAGATAAAAACACTTTGATCCAGATGAAGGAAATTTTGTATACGGTAATTACAAAAAATTTGCTGATTTCTATCAAATTTAGGATAAAATCTGTTTTGAGAAATTTCGCTTTTCCGGCTGATCGAACATAATAAGAATTACAAAATGAGAAGAATTAGACAGTTAAGATTCGTACACAATTTTAACATCTACAGACTGGGTTCCTGTCATATTTTGAACCAATTCCAAATACGGGTTGACTGTCTGATTTTTTTTTCTTCTCCCAGAAACATATAAATGCGGTAACTTAAAACTGCAGTCCATCGAATCTGGACTGAAATTTTGAGACCACAAGAGTAATTTTATATGATATTTTTGTTTCAGTTGCTTGGGGAAAACGCATATAGAGTCCAACTTCGATTTTCGGATACTATTAATTGCATGCCAGGGATTTATCGCAAAAAAAAAAAAAAAAAAAAAACCCTAATCGAAGATTATATGATTGATTCAGTAAAAATGCGTCATTCACGCCAAAGGTCACTTTTTCGTAATTTTTGTATGCCAATGCCATGAAATGCCGGCGTCCTTACAAAGGGGTAGCGTGTCTTTCCCAGTGATTTGGGCGTCCTGGGTTCGAGACCCGGTTCGGTCATGGTTGTTCTTTATCTGTTCTATCCGTGATATATTTGAATCCACCTCCCCCCCCCTGTATAAAGGTGCTGTGCAAGCGAATGTGATGCGTGAGTAGGTGTTCTGTATGTGATGTCTTTCTGTAAAGTGCTGTCTTCTTTTGTAAGCCCCGTGTGACACTTACTGGTACATGGAGATTTCTAACTGTTCAATAAAAAATACCATGAAATATCTCTGGGATAACATCTTTATTGCTGAATATGCAAGAAGATTTTGAGGAGACCACTTTCGCGGGCTAATAAACTATAATTTTAATTACGTTTTCAAATATTCGTACTTTGTTCCATGATTCTTTAAACAATGATCCGAAATTAAATATCTTTTCAATTATTGTTCGTCCATATATTTTTATTTTGTTAATATTCCCTAAAAGCATGCACACACAATGATATATTAATTTGTCTACATTATATATTACTTTCCTACTATAAAAGACATAAATAAGATCCTTAATGGTATTTACGTTATACAAGTTTCAGGAACCCGCTTTTCCTTTTCACAATTTCTGGGACTGCGGTGGCCTTATGGTAAGATCTCAACTTTAAAATCAGAGGGTTTTCAAGTTCGAGACCTGATTCCATCGAAGAAAAGTCGTATAAGAGGGTCAGGTGCAAGTTAAATCCGTCGGGGTAAAACGTCTTCCCTCTGGTGTAGTGTGGAAGTTTGAAGGTTGTGCCAATTCAGATACCGTCTTTGTTATCTAATCGTAGTTCAAAATTAGCTGGTGCTAATTTAGCTCCCAAAATAGCTCTGGTGTTGCTTGAAAATGGGGAGCTAATGTAATGAAACTAAACTACTTTTCATAATTTCCAACAGACACGTTATTTTTCATTGAAATTAATTTAATTACAATTTTAAAAGAACTTAATTATGGGTTAATGTCAAGAAAATTGATTTCATTGTTGCAGTAGAAGAGATACTCAATATTAAAAGTGCCTTTAACAAAATATTAAAAAATTGTTGAACGCTACTAAAATACAATTTATTTAAAAGATCGGCATTTTTTTATAAATTATAAAGCAACATAATATAAAATTTAGAAAGGCTTATTTACTAGAAATGTTGCCAAAACAATGTTCCGAAATTTAAAGATTGAATTTTAATTTGAATAAATTAATCTGAACAATTCTTCCCTTTATTTAAATATGCATTAAGTTGTATTAAATCTTATTGTGGCCCATTACTCGCTCTCTAATTTATTATACCAGATATTTTTTTATTGATTTTAGTTCTCTATATATGTAGTTTTATGTAATAAATTCTGATAAACTGTCAAAACATTCACATGCGGGTCTTTGCAAGAGATTTAGTTTCAGCATTGCGCGTAATAAAAAAAAAAAATAACCACGATGTTTAATTTTAAAAAATAGTTTTAAAATGACAGAGAACATTTTAATACAATTTAAATACTATTTAATTAGCGAATTGGGCATTTTTATTTTTTCCTAAACATAATATAGAAGAAGTATAGTAATCGCCAAAAACTTTGAACTAATGATTTAGACGAAATCTCCACGTTTTAGATTTCCCTGAGAACGAAAGACACATTTTTGGAAAACGTTCATCTGTCTGTGACAAACATAATTCAAAAACACTTCGATCTAGGCGGTTGAAATCTGGTACAAAGTTTTTATATCAAATTTGCAGATTTCTATGAAAATTTGAGTAAACTCTGTTCAGATGAAGTCTATCTGTTCAAATACAAATAATATTAAAAAAAAAAAAAAAACAATTTCTTTTAAATCAATTCCTACTTTTCCTAAATCAATTCCTACTTAGGTTAGTAAAGAAAATTTTTAGTTTAGTTACTTTATATTAAATAATTACAATTAATATAACAGAATCAATACGCAGGGCGGGATAGCATGGTTATTAGAGCGTTGGACTCGAATTCCTTAGGTTGCGAGTTGGAACCCGCCTGCCGAAGATTCCTCGAGCGTGTGATGGCCGGCACTCATTAAATCTGTCGTGGTCACAAAGTCCTCCATGTCGAGAGTAATACTACTGGGGGTATTGAATCAGAGGTGATCGTTCTCTGTTCCAAATCTAAAATACAGTGTGTATGTATGAATGAAAAAGCATGAATGAAGTCTACCCAATAAAAAGGGTTGTGATGCGTGTGTAGCTAAATTCGTACGCTTGGCCCTAGTTGGCACTACTTCAAAAAAAAAAAAACCGTTTATTTAGGTTTAAATCAGATGATACATCAGCGGGTTTATCCATGGTAAGTGCCATAAGTAACAACAACAGAATCACAATATTAAACGGCAAAATAGAAAGCGAATTTTTTAGCGATTTTCCATTCTCCTTTCTATATATGGTGTTCAAACTCGCAGCCCAAGGGATGCGAATTCAACGCCCTACCAACCAGGCTACCCCGGCCTAGCAGTTACTATAAATAATAGATAAAAAATTATACTAGTATTGAATTTTCAACGACAAAGGAGGATTCAGAACCAATTGTGACAACTCAAAAGGCTCGCTTTTTCGACACCAGTTGGGGTAAAGATTAGAAATTTCTCATTTTCTTTATTCTGTATTATTTTAATTCGAAAGTACTTCAAAATGAATCGGAAAAATCGATTCATTAACAATGTTTAATTTTAAATGCATTAGACATTATGAAAATAAACAGAATCATTTACATAATCGGCTGAAAACATATTAAGCCGAACTTCATTAATGTGGGAAAAAAACAAACTGAATTCGTTACTTCTTTGGCGACATTGAAATGAATATTTTTGGCGAAAGAGTAAATTTTTAGTTAATTAATAAAAATTAATGAAATAATATATTTTTTTAAAAAAAAACTGTATTAATATCAAATGTCATCCACCAGAACTTCACAAAAATATACTTGAACTTGATGGGATGAATAAAAAGTATTTTATTAGCGATTGAAAATTTGTGCAAGATGTATATACAGGGAGAGTGTGAGCTAATAGTAGGAATTGAATAAATTAACACGATAACTACAAAATCAAGTCAATTAAATAGATGAGTTACGGTACACAGATGTAACATCAATAGTGTTGTTGTTGTTGTTTCCAATGGCACTTGCCTATGGACAAGCTCGCTGCTGGACCCAGCAGCAGATTTAAGCCGAGTGAAGCGTCTCTTGTTTCAAGTAGCGCCAACTAGGGCCAAGAGTACGACTTTTGCTACACACTCATCTCATTCGCTTGCACAACCCCTTTTTACAGGGGGGCACATTCACACATCTCACAGATAGTACACAGAATAACAACCATGCCCGAACCAGGACTCGAACCCGGGACCTCCTGAACACGAGGCAGACGCGCTACCCCTGTGCCAGCAAGCCGGCTGGCACAGGGGTAGCGCATCAATAGTGAAGAGGTCTGTTGTCAAGGATATTTTGAACCAAAACCAACAAATGGTTGACTGTTTGTCGCTCTGTAATTTCAAAAACTTTTAAACACGATAATTCAAATGCACAATGACTTAAACATATCAAATTATGTATGGGATTTTGTAATTGCAAGTGCAATTTTCGGGTCAAATTTTCATTTCAAACGATTCAGAAAAACGTGCCTAAAGCACACATTCGGTTTTCCAATATTATTAAACACAAACCAGGGATTCATCACCCAAAAACTCGCCAAATGTCTGCCATAGATTCAGTAAGAATGCTAAATTGACAAAAGTTAATATTTCATAGCTATTGTATGCCAAAGCCATATAAGTCGTTCTTTAGCATGCAAATTTTAAAGAAAATATGCGAGAAAATTTGGGGAAGAATATTCCCACTGGTTTAAAATTATAAAACAATATTTTCTAGAGTTTTTGTACAAAATAATATAAAATTTGTGAAAGATAATTAAATAGCCATATTAGAATAACATTCTTACTTAAACAATATTTGATATTGTTTTGAATCAGTTCGTGTACAAAGTTCTAAAAATCTCTTACAATTAAATCTCATACAATATATCGAAAATTGCTGCTGCAACTGTATAATCTAACCCTTGGGTTAAATTATTATATACAAAACACCCCAGTGCTTGGTTAGTTTTATTTATGTAGAATTTTCTAATTAATTGAATTTTGTGCTTTCATTTTATTTACAAGGGCACTCCAATTTATTCAAGTTAAAATCAAGTATCATTAAGGTTTTGAAACATGATCATAACAATAGTTTTAATTAATTAACTATTGCAAGATTTACATTTTATTACTTTAAAATTCTTTTCAAAAAATGCTGTTTTTTTAGTTTAAAAAAGTATAACCTTTTAATAAAAAATCATTCAGAATATATATATATATATATATATATATATATATATATATATATATATATATATATATATACTATTTTTGTAATATAACTTTCAATAAATTTTGAAATTTTTATACAAGTGATACAGAAATCATTTATCTTGAAAATTATCCATTATTATGTTTTTTATTTCAGGTCGACAAAATTTGAAACGAGATGTCTTATACAGAAATTAAATTACAATCAATGAAAACATAATGTTTAATGAATAACATAAGAGAAGACCCCTCCCCCCATATATCCAACTCAAAGTGTCTAAGGGCCTTTAAAAGAGCTAAATCTAGCACTGCAATCAATTAATCAACAGCAACAACTAAGCTGAACATCAATAATAATAAATTCTAACTCTGATTCTGGAAGAATTGACTGGATAGTAGCATACTGTGAACTGCTGAGCAAATCATTGAAACAAAATTACCCACTTAAAGAGACACAACAAAGTGATTTTTTTAACATGAGTTTTTCTCTCTGTTTTGTGTGCAGAAAATAAAAACCTATGGAAACATTAAAACTTTAAATAAGATATGTTTCCTTAGATTCTACTTCTTATTTCAATCCATGATGTTTGAACAACGCTTTTTTCTTCCAGGATGCAAATAAAGAAAATAAAAATAAATAAATAAAATAAAAAAATTTTTAAAAAGTGTAGATTTGTAGAAAGCCTCTCAAGAGGATGCACTATTCTTTTTATGTGGAATTCAATTATTACCAGAAAGATGAAAAAAATTAGTGACTAACAATTTGGAAATACACATAAAGCTGCATTTTTTCATAATAATAATAAATCCTTTAAAATTAATGTATACTTCCAATTTTATATATTTGATGCCATATAATGACTTGAAAAATGTAAAAACAGGACATACATTTGAGGGCTAAGCCATCACTAAAATGTAGAAATTTCTCAAAATCTCAGTAATAATATTTTCTCTATGCATGATACCCATTCAAGAAAGGCATAAAAACAATGAATTTAAGATATTATATCTAACTGTATGTGTATTCTGAGAATTTCAATGCAAATATTCTTAACAATACTTTTTACAAATTCATTCTAATTATCATTTAATTCATTTATTTTATTCATTTAATACTTCTACAATTCATTCTAAGTAGTTATATTGAAAGCAACCACATTTTATATTCTTCAAGAACTTAAGCACCTTGAAATTACCCATACTTTTTTAATTATTATTTTCACATTGTTTTTTAAAATAAACTTTTCTTCACAATCCGAAACCTAATCATATATAATATTATGGTTGTATAAATTTTGAAAGCACCACTCTCAAAAATTTCCCAATATTTGCAGGAAAAAGGTACTACAAAAAAGTAATTTTAAGTACAAAAGCAATTAAATAACAAATTAAAAAAAAAAGAAGATGAAAATGAAATCTGCTATGCATTTTTCAATATATCATGCCAGAACATAATTTCTTGAACAGCCAAGCACCAGGCGCTCATGCAAGTTGAATTATAAATTTATTCATTGAATTAATGACTTAAGTATTGCAAATAATAAAAAAAACTTTGTATCATATTTATTGTTTAAAAAAAATGTCACATATCCTATTTATTTCCTTTCATCTAGTCACATGCTTAAAATGATATTTTCCCCTGTTTTTATTTGCTGTGGTAATTAAGTTATTAATCAAGGCTTTTGTAACTTCAATGGCAACACATTATTAAAAGCTGATTTTTGACATGCTTTTGCAGATAATAAAATTTTTATTTTTCGCCTATGGATTTTTGTTGAAACCATAAACCTCACCCCCAAAACAACATCATGTTCTGACATTATAATAAATAAAAAATGAACTAATAAATCTTCCTTTATCAATTATTTCTGAATTTCATCTTACAAAAAAAATTTCACTAAACAAAATGTTTAAAACATGGTTTATAATATCTAATGAAAGGAGAGGGGAGGGAAGAGAAAAATATTATAACTGTGCAAGCTGAAAGCAGTGGCTATGATTTAAATGAAAATCACAATTTTGAGAGAAACATAACTTCTCAGAGAAGACAATGAATTCTTGTATATAATAGCTTTTTTTTCTTTCCTTTCCTTGCTTTTCAACTTAAGAGGATTGTTGAAAGATCAGATGATTCATGAATTTAAATACGGCATATAAATTTAAATAAACTTATATTTAAATTTGTACTTAAAAAAAAAGAGGATTTTGAGTTTTTCTGAATTTTAACATATCATTTACTATTTGTATAGGGTAATAATATTATAATTCCTTTTTTTCAAAGGAAAACAAAAATAACTGCATTTTGTGTTCAACTTAAGACAAAAATTTTTTAAACAAGTAATATATATATTTGTTAATAGTGACAGAAGTAAATATATATATTAGTTAATAATGAAGTATATACCCAGTTATTATGAATTGTCCTCTTAATATTTGTAACATAATTCAAATAAATTAATATCTTGCTCTTTGATAGTTAAAAAGTAAGAGACAGCTGAGCTTAATTTTTTTTATTATGCATGATTTCACATCTTTTTATTTCTATTTTGGATCAGACTGATAAATAATACTGCAATATCTTGACTACTAATGTTATGAATATATTCTGTACATTAAATCATAAACCCTTAATGTAAAATAATTCCTCATGTAAAAGATGTTTAAAATTCATATTCATTTTTGTATTCCTCACATTCATTATCTTGCATTTATTTCAAATAACAATATTAATGCAACAAACATTATATGCACAAATAATGTTATTTAATCAGTATTTCAAATTATATATTAATTTTCATTTCGAGCAGAATGAAAATAGGTAGTATACTTTTCAAGTATCTATAATACATTCATAAGAATTATGAAATAGTTGCATGACATTTACCCCTTAATCTTTATATTGAAACAAGTTTATATTTTTATGACAAAGGGCAATTAACATATCAATTTAATCATTAAAATATAATAATATTCAACTCAAAGCATCTAATTTAACATCTAAATGCAGAAATACTTCAGCATTTAGATATTAAAATAGATATTAGGGAACATTTTATTTATATTATTAAGCGTGTGTAGTAAATACAGTTTTAACTTTAAAAAGAAGAAAATTACGTCATAAAAGCAAATTGTTCTAATAAAAATAATGAGAGTAACTATTTCGTGACCTTCAAGAAAAAATTCTCATTTTTATTCTTACTTTTATAAAAATAGCAGATTTGCTTTTATGCCATATGCAAGTCGAAAGAAAACACGTGTTGCAATTGCAAAGTTTCTATAATATAAGACCTTTCAAAATTCCAAAAAATTTTCCTGCAGTAAATTATGCATTTTTATGTATAAACAGGTAAATAATTTTTCATTTCTGCCATCGAAAAAAATTGAAAATAAATTGAACAAAAGGAGAAAAACAATGTTCCAATTTCCTTTAAAAATAGAAGTTACGATTCAATAACGATGTACGATTCATCGCCAAGCTTGAAATACCTCCGCCAGTAGACCTAACCTAACCCTAAAAAGTAATTTAATAATTTTATTTTTAAAAATCTTATCTTATTTTTTATATTTAATTTATTTATATATTCTTTTATTTCATAGCAAAGTGACCTTATAAAAATATATAGAGAGAAAAAGATGTAAATATAAAGTTTATGTCACTTCACTTTTTTTCACCGGAGCTTTTCTAGTTAGAAGTGGCATTACGATCGCTTCCCTATATCCTGAAACCGAATCCGAAACAAAAGCGTTAAAGCAGACATCTTGGGAATTGGCAATTCGTTGTATTGCATAACGACTTAAATAAAAAACAATGATCTGGAACCACTTCTCATCTTTTTAAATGCTCTTCTATCATCAGTCTTCTAATGATTATGGAATTTAAAAGTACTAAAACAATAAGTACGAATAATTTTAAATTCGGTGTGACTTTTTTTCCCGCCAATTAAAGTACATGTGTTTAGTCATTAGTATTCATTTAGTCTTGAGCAATATAAATAGATTCCTTTTAGAATGGTTTTAGTTGAACAACACATTCAATGCTATAAATAGCAATGAATTTATGGGTTTGTTAATGAAATTAGGCAACATATGTAAGGAAGACATTTATTGTGATTTTCTTTTTTAATTATTTGCTGTTTACAGTTGTATGAAAACCTAAAAAATAATAATAAATTTGAAAGAAGAGTATACTGCTTATCCTTTATATGGGGGGGGGGGTATTTATAAGATTTAAAATCTTTTTAATTTGTTCAAATTATTTTTGAATTGATTTTCCTTATTACAATATTAAAGCATAACTCTATAGTAATTAATATATAATTGGGTATATCAAATAGAAGCGTTCACTTAAAACTGATATAACTTCATTGAAGATTATGAATCAAACAATGAAATAATTTCTGCTCCTATTTAATGAGCAAAATTAGCGGAATATAAATTTTTAATTCCTTAAAATGTATAGAAGAAATACAAAGAAAATTTATTTCTATTAAATTGTGTATTAATACTATTGTACTCATCTAAGTAATATTTTCTTTAGGAGATATTCAAAACCCTCTACAATTTGTAGATACTTGAAGAAAATTTAATTTAAGAATTAGATGAAAGTCCTAAATATTTTCATCCATTATAAAACTAATATTTTTAACCAAATTATCATTCAGTTTGAAATATACATTAAAAAAAATAATACTTGAAAATTTTAAATAACCATTATACTAATAGTTGAGTTACAAAATTTGGTAAGCTTGATTTTTTATATAAATTTTCATAGTTCATTTTAAAAATATAGAGAAAAATACTAGATTATGCATTGATTATGTCAATATCAAAATCATATAAGTGCAAATTGTCTGTTTAAAACATTCTTTCTTAGATCAATTATCACATTGAAATAATTGATCTTATTGGCTTTCTATATTAAATCTAAATAATATTTTACTTTGGTAAATAAATCTGTTGAAATCTGAAGAAAAATACTATATTGTTCTATTCTAATTTCTTTTATAAAAATTACTAATCATACATTTATAAAAGAATTTTTGTAAAAACAATTACTAACTATACTTATGAAACTTTTGTACTATGGAAAAAATTTATTGAATTTTTTTTCATGTGCTTTTTTTAAAAAAAAGAATTCACTTGGAAAAAGTTTTTACCTTTCCCTTAATATAATTGCAAAAATATTTTATCAATGCTTTTTCTATTTATACAATGAATGATCGTAAAATTTCTTCTAAAGCAGCCTTGAATATGTTTATTTTTTTACAATACTCATTTTTATTGCAAATGCTTTTGAATGACACTAAAAAAAATCTACCTTTCATTTTCTATTTATGCCATAATACTTTTTTTTTGAATATTTTAAAAACAACCATATTTTTCATAATTTTAAACTTTTACAAAAATATATAAAATTAAAATAAACAAGATTAAAATCTGTTTATACTAGTTACTCATAATTTTCCTCATTAATGGATTTCGTCAAGCTGGATGCCCTCATTATTATTATGATAGAATCTTACTAAGCTTGTAAAAATAAGGACCTTTTTGATGATAATTTTTCAGAATAATTGTATATTTTAAAGCTTACTTGTTTATATGATATTATGGCATCTGTAGAAATTATAACAAGTTAAAATATTACATTAGGTTTATATTCTATATCATAATCAAATATTGTCTTGAATCTTAAAGATTGAAAAATAAAGACATTGTAATAATTTTATGCTTCAAAAAATTATATAAGAATTTTAAAATTCTATGTATGTTTTTACACAAAAATTACTTATTTCTTAGTGAGTGATATATATAATTAGAATATCTGCTAGCTTAAATGTTATTTTAATTTAGTTTTAAATTAAATAAAAACTGAAAGATAATGTCACTAGATTAAATTATTGTTGTTTAGCAAATTTTATATAAGTCTGCATTTCTTCAATGCAAATTTCTTGAATATTGCTTATTTAGTTTCCTTTCCCTTAAATTTAATCTTTTACTCTTGTATTTTAAATTAAAATTGACATCTCTAATAGTTGTTATATTAAATTTTATCTTTTACTCTTGTATTTTAAATTAAAATTGACATCTCTAAAAGTTGTTATATTAATACAGCTACTCAATCAGGTGATATTAATGAAATATTGTGTTGTTTTCTTATTTCACTCGTCATTAAATGTTTTGTTTCTAATGTTAATGTAATGATCAGAATAATACATAATTAAATTTATTTTATTCCAAAAATTCATAAAACATAATATCAGATCTATACATAAAAATAGATGTGACAATATTTCATAATAAAAAGTTCTATGCTTTATGAAGGACAATCTTCAAATGTATATGTACAGTTTGAAGTATTAAAAAGTAAATACATCCTTTCATGATATAAAAATAACAATTTACATGATCTGATACTTACGTAATTACTACAAAAATCTGATGACATAAGTACAGTGCATGAACAGGTACAAAGCAGAAAACAGAAGAAAAAAATTACTTTGAGCTTAAGAATATGTGGATAGTTAAAAAAATAAAAGACATATCAATGGGTTATATAAAACATGGAGTTATGTTGCAGTTAAAAAGTATCCTTTTATTTATTAAAAACCAGAAAAGTATTCTTTTATTTATGAAAAACCAGAAAAGTATTCTTTTATTTATGAAAAACCAGAACCCCAAAATTTTAAGTTTTTTTCTCCATTAAACAAAGCAATTCTTAACAATTCATTTTGAATATTTATTGTTCCAATAAACATAATATTCTTAAATTTTTTTCTATAGAAAAATTAATTATTCAGATTAATTACTTTGTTTCTTCAGAATGGTGTTACTTTTGAAAAAATACAAGAATGCAATTGTCTTATATCGACAAAAAAGTCACACAAGTCTCTTTTAGATCTATGCAGTATTTCTAATTGCGAGACTAATACAAAACGAACTGAGGATATATTGATATTCAAAATAAATGTGTTATTAAATTAAATGCATAAAACTAATAAATAGATAATTCCTTACCCAAAATAATTAAAATATACGACTTTGAAATACAAATTAATAGTAGTTGAAAATACTTAAAACTAATTTCTCTTACCAATTATGTATAGAAATTTGAACAAATTTAAATTGCTGAAAGAAAAAGTTATTATTTTTTTTATAATATAAGAAATGAAATATACATATATACATTGTGATGATAATAGAGGAATGGGCAATGAAGATTATTAAGTGATTATTCTGAATAGTTTAGATAGGATGTTGTTGTACATTCTTTACCTCAATCATAGATTAATATTTTTAAAACCAGACAATCATTACATATTATAACACTGCCTATAATGGTATATTTCTATCCTAAATAATTGATAATTTGCATTTTATCCATACTATAAACCAGGTTCATTATTCAAATTTTGAAATCCCCTCCAATAATACAATTTTAAAGTCCAGTAACCATAATCAAAATCTCCCAAATTAAAATCTCAAATGCTACATTTCTTATACCTGATGAATATACTTTTAACTAATAAAAACATTTTAGGGATTTCATTATATCACTTCAAATTTAACTTGCAATCTGGCACTGTATTAGTCTTAACTAGATGTGCTTACAACATATATATATTGAAAATCACTATAATGAAACACAGGTTTTAACTAATTTTTGCCTAAAATAATTTGAGTACTTTCTAAGAATATGAGTTTCTAACAAAAATGCAATTTATTGTAATAAAGAATACAGTTTAATAAAAATTCTGAAGAAAATTAGGTTAGTTTTTCCACTTTTTAAAAATTAATAATTCAAAAAAATCCGATACGATTATTTAATTAAAATTAGTCAAATATAAATATATAAAATTTTGTGCACACTGTTGTATTTATAAGTAAAAAATGGAATACTTTTTCCTTTAATATAGAAAAATAACATAATAAAAATATTGATAATATTAAATAATTTTTTTTGAGCTCCAAATGTGAAATTTATTCATGGAATACATTAGTCTTTGCATTTTGATAGTCAAAGAAATTAAGTCAAAAACTGTCTCTGCAATCTTTAGCATGATAATTATCTTACAACAATGTCAGGTACAATTTAAAGGACAACTGTTGGTAAAAATAATTTGTTTAAGATAAAATATGCAACCAAAGAAGTATTACTTTGTAGAAATTCCTTTCACAAATCTTGTAAAACATAGTTCACAATAAAATATTCTTTCAAGCAAAAATTTGTATAAATCTAAGATAATTATGCTATAAGAGAAGATTCAGTGTTATTTACTTATCTAGAATGTTACAAGGGGTCTTAAAAAACGCAACACAATTTCAGCTTCAAATTTTTTTCAAGTTATAATATACCAAATTTTGTACTAAACATAATACTATGATATAAAGTCTAACCAAACTATATTTCATCAGAAATTTTTTTATACCAATGAATGTGAATTAAAAAAAAATTTCCTGTATACATTTGACAAGTAGCAAATACATTATTTTGCTTGGTTTTAAAATGCTTAAGAAATTTACTATTGTAAATGATAAACTAAAAATTGAGATTTTATAAGAATATCAAAATGAGTAATTTTTAATACTTCTTTACAAAATTGCAAGGCACTTTCATTAATCATCTCAATTTTTAACAGCAAATTTTTCAAAATTTCTATAAATTCAGATTTTAAACAAAGTTTGCATTTCAAAACAATTTGCAACTTAAGTGAAAAAATTATCTACCAGGAGATAAAAATATTGTAACATATAAAACAATACATTTACTTGTTCAACAAAAATAAATACTGAAAGTTTTAACGTTGCATTGAAAGAAAATACTCCTTTCAATATAAAATGAACTTATTCATTACATTGTTATTACAAATTATAATAGAAAGAAACAACAATTATGAATATGTAGTTCCAAAAACAACAAATAATTTTACAGCCAAATAAAGTTATCTTATTACACGTCAATACACCTTTGATTTAAAAAAAATATTTTTTAAATATTATACTGTAACTTAGGTATTTTATATCCAGTAAGCTATAGAAATTCTTAATAACTATTGTTTACAATTCAGTACTTTAGATTATAAGTAGATAAAAATTTTCACATTAAATTTAGTTTGCCTTATTTATCATTTAGTGAAGACACTTTCAGAAGCACTAATGGTGAATAAAAAATTCCGTAAATAAAATAATAATACAAAAATCTAACAAGATCAAGTTTTAAACTGAAATATATATTCTTGATTATTAGAAAAAAATTGTAATGCAAGCATAGAAAAGATTGACTGCCATTCAAAAAAGTGTTTAGCATACAATTTACAATATATCAAATTTAAAGTTATTAAAAATCACTTAAATGCACTATTAAATTACAATACTAAAAGAAAAATGTGAAAAAGATGAACTGTAATAATAAATTAAAAGAATATGAATATAAATACAGTAAATGTTAGTCGTCAAATCATTACAAGAATAAAAACAGAAATGCAAAATATGTTTAATGTGTCTGATTCAATATTCTTTAAGAATCATTACGAATTGGTACAATACCATTAGAAGTTAAAAGTTTCTGATGCTGCATTTTTAAATGTCTTTTAAAAGAATTACGTGTTTTGAACTTATTAGAACAAAATTTGCATGAGAAAGGTTCTTCACCAGTATGCTTTCTCAAATGTTCTTTATAATGGCTAGGATGTCTGAAAAGACGCTTACATGTTGGACACTGAAATCGATTTTTGTTGGCATGAATCATCATATGGTATTTCAAACTATGTCGACGAGTAAAGGTTCGATAACATATATGACACTTAAATGGTTTGATTTTTAAATGGCCCAAGTAATGATAAGTTAAGGATGTATTAGCTGTGAACTGTTTCTTACATATTTCACAAACATAAACTGCTGGCTTATCACGGTATTTCCTCTTTCTCCTCTGTTGACTCAAAATTCGGATGTTTCTCCATGCAATTTCATGAATACTTTTTTCCACATTTTCTGAATTTTCAATACTATGATCTGGCACAAGAGAATCTTTTTGCTCAGGCAAAGCATTTGATTTGCAAGCCACACGATTTTCAACACACTCTAAAACCGACCTAGATGTACAGTTTGTTGCAGCAATCTTCACCCTCTTTCTAGTAATTTTAGTCTCTACTGATTTTTTAGATGAAATCTTACTAGTAGAAGGTTGAGCATAGCATGATTTCATAAAATTAATTGGATTCCCATTTGAGTGAAATTCAACAACCCGAGCTGGTTCAAGAGGGCAAGGAGTATAAACAAATGGAAAACGAGGCGTATTTATAATTGGTGGCACAGAGGATGACGATTCCCCACTCAAATATTTTCTTAAATCAAATTTGTAGGAAATGTTGTCATTTCTTCGACGAATTTTATTCTTCATAACCTCTCGAAGATCTGCATTAGAGAGCTGATCAGAAAAAATATTTTTTGCATAATCATGTTCGAACTGCCCATGCTTGATAGTAATTTTATCTGGTGGTAAATCTGTGGACTCATTTGCTTCAAAATCAGTGTCTAAAGACACAGGATCATTTTCATCACTTGAAACTGGTTGCTGCAAAACTGAATGAATTTCCTTTGGTACAACCAGAGGATACTGCTTCTCAGTTTTTATGGACTTCAGCTTTTTCGAAGGCTTCAGTGAACTTTTATCTGCTTCATTTATACTGATTCGTTTACTCATTAGGAAATTTAGAAACTTTGTCTTATTGAAGGAGCTTTTATTGTCTTGCTTGGTCCTTTTTTCAATATCGCTGAAAGAATCTTTTAAAAAGTGATGATTTACCAGATGTTTTTTCATTTCTAAAACTCCCTTCATTTCATTACCATAGCTTTCGATCACTTCTGAACAAGTAGGCGAAAATGTGCATCTATATTTAAATCTTTTGCAAAGTTCATCCGAGATGTTTTCAAAAAATTGAGCCAATAAAGCAGTTGGTATTGATTTAATATCGATACCAAACGATGGATTATCTTCAATTTTTACTTTAGCCTTGTAAGCTTCTTGAAGTTTAACAGCAAGCTTTACATTATCAGTTTTTGGTTCCGATTCATCAACACTGGTATCTTGCTCTTGTACTTCTGTCTCAATACTTTCATCTTGCTCATTTACAAAACGAGCAGCAGATAATAATAATAATAAACCTCTTGATCTTTCTGAATTCATTTTCAAGGTAGGGAAATCAAACTTTATATGATTTGTAGTTGCTTGAAGGTGATCACAATATCGCATGCGAACTACACAACAACATTTTAATCAGAACGTTTGGATTTTAAATTATATTTTCATTGTTGAAAATAAAAATTAATCAAAGTTTATTCAGCAGACTATAATACATTCTGCTTTCCAAAGCAAGCGTATATATGAAAATTTAAACTGAAATCTAACAGCACGAGACAATAAAATGCACAGCAGACAAGAATGTAAGAAACGAAATGGTAACATGGTATTGCCAGATTTCTAAACAGCTAGAATAAGCTAATGAAAATCTGTTGCCAGATTTTACATAGCTAATAAAAATAACGTTACTGACAGAAAACTTCTATTACCGGATAGAATTTCACTCAACAATCTACATGTTTTTGTAAAAACACAATTGACGTCATAAAGTTGCACAAATAAAAAAAAATGATTAGATTTAAGTAACAAAGTTTATTTTGAATCAGATTTTTTGTCGGTATATATTCATTAGAATTACGAGAAAGCAGCTTTAACTGTAATATTTAGGTACATCCACAGCGAAAATGCTGGCCTGCTTGCATTCGTAAAACAAATCCTGATAATGTCTGCTACAAAATTTGGCGGGAAATATGGCGATCGAGGTTATCGCCTAATATTGTTCAAATTATTAAGCATTTGAAATTAAAATTGCATGTAATTTGACTTTTTTTGTCGTGTACTATTTATAATATCACTATTTGTAAATATTTATAATCTTAATTTAAAATCTTGTTTTGATAGAAGGGAAGTAGTTTCGAATAGATGAAATTAAAAATTACGTGAGAAGTATTTGTATTTAGATTTGTGGTTTAGAGATTGAAATGTTGCTGTTTTGGAGCTACGGGTTGCTCTGTTTAAATAAATCGGATTGTTAGTAATAAATTTCAATGCTACAGTATGTTAAAAAGATGTTAATATTCATAAAAGCCTTCAATTTCAAAAAAAAAAACAACTTTTTATTGAAACATCGACTTTTTAAGTAAACTCCATACTTTGTGAGTAAAAGCAATAACAAATAAATAGAAATTTGCATTTTAAAGAACATATAACTTCAAGAATAATAAAATCAGAAATGCTAATAAAAATTACAATAGACATTATACTCAAGATTTGAAAGGTGTAACTAATCAAGGATTTACTGATTTTATGGCATGAACTTCCAATGAAATAATTTTTTGATATTTAAAATTACTATATATTAAATTTGCATAAGTCTGTTTTAAAGGTCTTTGGGTTACTAGCCAGCTATTTCTTTGTTGTTGTTTAAGGTAATGATGTTTGTATTCATATTTGACTATAATGTTAAGTTTATTTTGATATACTTGCTTTGAAGATTTCTTATATAAATACAATAGCCTGTTTTTTCTTTCAATATTTTAATTGAATTTTTATATTCTTCAGATGTTGCAAACTACTATTATGGTAAGAATCTATGATAGTCTTTTGCAACCATTCTGCTTCAGTAATTGAAAGCTTACTTTTCTTTCTTTGACACAATATAATTAAAATTTTATAAAATATAATCAAATATTAATTGTATTTCTTTCACATTACTATATATATATAATATGATTTTGTTTGGAGCTTTATATACATTAAGTATTTTAATTGATCAATAATTCTGTACCGGCTTTATTATTTTAAGTTGATTTAAATCAGAGTTGAAATTTCTTTAGATTCATCCATTCTAAATCTCTTTACCAAATTAAGAATGCAATTTTTTTGAAAAACTTATTTTTTTAAAAAATTATATGCTCTATTTACTATATGTTTATTTTTATTATATTTTGTACAAATTTCTCTTTTATCTCTGCTTTCTTTAAGAAATTTCATTTTGGGGGGGGATTCAAATAGTTGACATTTTTTAAATTTGATATTTGTCATTTCCCTTTATAATGGTGTTATTTACAATAATAAAATTAATAATTTTGGTATTCTTAATCATTTTTTTAAACTGTATTTTACCATCTTAATTTAATCATTAATTCATTGAGACAGTCTTTCTAAAATCTTGAAAATTGTTTCGGATCATCAATTAATTTCACAATCTTGTGTATGCTTTTATCATTAGTAAAATGTCTATGTTCATGAAATAAATTTCAGAGCAAATTCTAGCAGAGTATAAATTCAGAGCAATTTCAGAGAAAGTTCTATTCTGAAATAAATTTCAGAATAGAATTTGCTCTTCAAAAGAACAATTTATTCAACAATTTACGGAAATTATAACTCGTTTTCTTGATTTTCTTCATTTCAAGTAATAAAATATGATTAATAATAATTTATCTACCTAGAACAACAACAACAACAAAAAACACATTTTGGTGTCATTTATTATTTTACTGTATGATCTATTTTAAATTTTATATATTCTAGATGAATTACTAATTCCTTAAAACAATCATTCTTGCATTTTAAGATTGCATCAAACAATCATGTGCTGATTTATTAAACTTAAAAACCATCTCTTACAGAAATCTTTTAATGTTGATGCATATAAGTTTGTTTACTGTTTTTATATCAATTTGATGGAAACGTAATTCTGAATGCACTTTATGGACCAATAATTTATTTAGAGTATTTAACTCAGCAACATGTGTATAGGTTTCTGAAAATATATTCAGAAATCTTCTTTTGCATAAGACCTTTAGCAAATAATCCTGCTTTATATCTTTTTATATAATTAGGATTGTCTCTTTTCAGTTTGAGCCAATATTGCTTTCTTGGGTGTTTTCACAAGAATTCATATTTCTTTTTTTGCAATGATGGTATTACATCTTTTTTTATTTTCCTTTAGTAATGTGGTCATTTTTAGCTTCTAGATTTCTCGTGTAATCTTTTATGTATACTTAGTATTTGATACTAAATTTACCTCATTGTTGGCATTAAATCAAAATGGCACCTCTCTTATCCTTTTACTAGTTAATTCAAATTTCATAAATTCTGTTACTTTTTCAGAGTCTTATTTCTTCAAATTTTGGGTTATCTACAATTTTTTGGTATTGAATTACATTTTTGTAGAAAAGAAACATCTTTGTCAAAAATAACGTAATTTGATAAAATAGTTTTTCATTCTTTTACATTCCTAAATCAGTAGCCATTTTGTTTGTATGAATTCTTATGTTATTTGTGTGAATATGTATAAATAAACTATTTAATGAAATTATTTGAATTTTTGATCACTTGAATGTAGAAGTATTCTATTATTATACAAATGAATAATAAAAAGAAAAATGAATGAAAGAAAGAAGAGGGAAGATAAATAAAGTTGTTTCCAATAATTATAATACACTAAAGATTTGGATCCAGTTCTGGTTAGATCATGAAATGAAATAATCTCGTTACTTAAGTATCTTTTAAACTCAGATTTTTATAATTTTATTTATTCTTTTCATTCACAACTTTCTTTTTTTGAGTTCACAAATTAACAACCTATAGATGGTTAAATTCACAGGCTATTTCTCTTTAAAGATAAAATGATATTCGTCAAAAATTGCTTATGTAGCATTATTTTTATTTTCTCACATAGCAAATTACTATTGACTGTTGTAAAATCAGTGCATTCAACTTTTCTGTTTGAAAGAAAATTCTGTTCAAAATTTGGAATCAAAATTAGATTTTGATTTTATATAAAGCTTTTTCATTTAAACAAATTTTTTCATTTATCCTATCAATTATGATTGTTATTAAATAATATTTTTGAAGTTCAGTGAAATATATATCATCATTGGTTTAAAGGATCCTCAAAATTAGCATATTGCAATATTATTTTCTGAATATAATATAATAGATTTTATTTATATATTTTCTGAATTTATTTCTTGATTATTTTTTTTTAAATTTAAATTATTTTCTGAATGTAATGAACACCCTTTACCAGAAAATACAATTTGTATTTTCAAAAAAGTCAAAGTTTCAAAAGTTTTCATCAAAGTCAAAACAGAAAATAACAAATTGTATTTTCTGTTTTGACTTTGATGATTTCTTTTGATTTTGTTTTCAAAATAACAAGATCATGTTTTTTTATACCTAATATATCCTTAATTATAACTAATGAATTTAAATATCACTTTGGTTAGATTTGTAATGATTTTAAATACAATACTAAGTTGAATTTGAATAATTTTTGATGATCTATTTCTTATAATTCATTTTCTTTTTTTGAACCAGAAGTTTTCTTTTTATAATTTTTATTGTTACTTTATCATTTTATGTTATTATTACTGTAATAGCAACATTTTTTAAAAACTAAAACTGCTGTTTATATTAACATCAGTTAATGTCAACACCAGATGGCATATAGTGTCAACCAATTTGGACCAATTAATTATGATTAATAAATAGTGTAGGGGAGTCACTCCATTCATCTGACCTACATATCATATCTCTTTGATAAGTGAAAGCTCCAGAGCTCTCAAACACAGAAGTGAGCAACGTATAATAAAAAATACATTGCTCATTTCTAATACATACAAATCATGCTGAATATATACATTGCTCCCTATTTCTTAGTCACTGTCATTTGCAAGAGATGGTTTAATTCAGCTTTATGAGTTGCACATCTCCCATTTTCACTTTATATTGTCAGTAATTTCCTGCTGAGATATAGTTGCTGTATATTTCCTTTCAAAAACTCTATCCAATCCAAAAAATCAAATATTTTGCCATGTTTTACATATATCTTTTGCATATTAAATTTGAGAATCTGTGACATGGCTATCTTATATACATTAAAAATTATTCTTTTTAATTTGTTGTTTATCTTCAATTTCAGTTGATGGTTTCTTATTGCATTCTTTGACAGTGTACACATTTAAAACCGTTTCTAAAAGAAAACTTGCAGCTAATAAAATTAGTAATTTCATATTTTTTTAAAATTTATTCTGGAGTTTTTAGTTTAGTCAAGTAATAGCAATTTAAAAATAAAAATGTAGAATTTAGAAACTAGCATTACAAAATATTGGGATAAAAGAATAAATGAGAGTTACTGCATAGATACATATTCAGATATTTTAAAGTTACTGTCAACCAAAAGTTTTTTTGAGTTTTAACAATTTTTTTCTGACTAAGGAGTCTAACCAAACCTGTAATTAAGCACGGACAGTGCCATCGTAAGAAAGACCGTTTTACAATCAGCACAGTTGCATGCTGAGCGGATGAGAGGGTAAGTAATGCCAGGGCTTGGCGATAAAATGGATAATATTGGAAACTAAAAGTTTTCATGATTCATCCGATAGAAATCCAGATTCGCCATAATTGGCCTAGAAGGTTCTCAGCCCGCCTCCCCGGAACTATAAAAAGGCGGCAGTTTCAAACTGCTGGTGTATGTGAATTGAATTGAGGCCGAATCGGAGTTGGAATAGAAGACAAGTAACGAGTCTTCGAGAAGATAGCGTAGCTACGGCGGAATGCCTCGTTGTGTTTGGTTCAAGCGGGTGTTGAACTGCTGTGTGTTGATTCGTGTTGTCTACTGCGGAAGCAGCGACGTATTGTTTGTGGAATAACCAGTGAGTCGGCAGCTAAAGCGAGGAGACAGTGATAAGTTCTACCGTTTGGAGGGACCGTAGAGGGAAGTTATGAAGAACGCCTCTCCTGCTGGATTCCGACTGTGCTTTGAGAACTGTGGTTGATTGCTACTTGTGGGTTACTGTCTGACGTTGTGTACTGTCTTGTGTTCGTCTTGGCTGAACGTATTTGTCGTCTGTCTATTCGTCGACTTTGTGTTATTGTCTTCGTTTGTAAATAAACGTTGTGTTTTTTACTGGGGCCTGCTGATTGTGTCTTCACACAAAACACGCCCATCACTACAACAAGCGAACCCGCCGGAGTGAATTTTTCGTATCAATATTTTATTTTTAATTAATAAATAATTGATGTGTATGAATGTATTGGTTACTATCATATTGTTTTCATATATGAATATTGTTTTTTTTTTTAAATTTGCTACCATAAATGTTTAATTTTTTGATAATAATTATTAAATTAAAAAAACTTGTGTAAATAGAAATACTTTAAAACAAACATTATTTCTAAGTCATTTTACTTATAAGCTATTTATATATATGCATACTTTACAGGAATATCATAATTTTGCATCAAGCTAAAATTTCACCAAAGAAATTGCTTTGTGCTTTTCATCAGTTTGATTAATCCCTTTCCCACCCTTGTGTATAACCTAGCAGATTCATCATTGTAACTGAAGATTATATTTATAAAGGTAATTGAGCATAATTACAAATATTTTACATTTTCCTAAAAAAATATAAATGAAAAATAAAGTTTTTTTTTTGAGATTTAAATGAAAGAATGATTTAAATTATATAAAATTTAAAAAAAAAGAAAGAAAGAAAACGAACTTTACCTCGTATGATATTTTTATCATCTGAAGATATCCATTCTGTATTGTCATTTATTTACTTTATATCTCTCTATTTGGCCAGGGTTGTCCATAGTTTTAAAGCTTGGTCTAATACAGTGTCAGATACGCTATTTGAAAAGAAGTGACTGATTCCTAAAATTCTTTCTCATAATGTATTTTAGAAAGGAGATTTAATGAGTAAAATTTTCTGGTAGAAATTTGCATATATATTGAGTGAGTATAATATAATTTATATATAACTTTTCATTTTCTCGTATAATACGTGGCAAGAAAGACGTGATAAAAATACGACGTGAGAAAGCATCATAATCCTCAAAAAATTCAAATTCGTGATTTTGTCGTGTCTCCACGTTTTCGAAAAATACATAATTCTAAAATACTTTGATCTAGACTGATGAAATTATGTTTATGATCTTCACATCAAATCTATAGATTTCTAAGAAATTCTGAACAAATTCCATTCCTGGTAAGTCTACTCTGCGATTATTCGAATAAAAGTTAACACGATAATTTCAAAATGAAGTGTGCTAGACAGATAAAATTTGGAACACATATTTAACATCTATAAGCATGTAAATTTACAGCCAAATTCAACAAGCGGTCGGCATCTGCCAATTTGTGCTTTTAGAAATTTGTAAACGCGATATCTAAACTACGCAGTGACTAAGGTCAAATTTGGTCGAGTTATAAAGCTTTGAATATCATTATTTTTGGACAATCAGCAATTTCATTATTTTAGGCAATCGGCATTGAGAAATGTCCTAACGCTATTTGGGACGTTTTCTTCAAAATGGACGATGGAGTAGTTTAAAATCACGCGTTTTAATAGAATAAAGACATTCAAACTTTCATAACTCAATCAGGAAAGGTATCATAATCCTTGTCTTCAAAAAATGTTTAACTTTTTTCATTCAAAGTATTAGAGTCTCAAGTATATTTTATTAAATTTGAATTACAGAACAGAAGATCGGTAAAAAAATATCATTTTTTATCACAACATTATTGATTCAGATTGCATAAAATGTAATTTATTTTATTTAGATAATTTTTTATTAGATACTACCCTTCCCGCACCCGGCATTGCTCGGGTAATGGAATTAGCGGAGGATAACAGTGCTCCGTGCACTTGATTACGAAATTCCCCATAATAATTACTTATTACCTATAATTTTTTCTAATTTTTGGAGGGTTCCGCAGCCCCTGGACTCCTTATATATATGCCCGTGTCCTTTACCGATCCTTTTAAAGTCTTGATTTTCTTTGTAAACGCAGACCATCCACATTTTATTGTTATACCTATGTTTAAGCAAGAACTTCGTTGTATACAACATTTTTGGGGTTTTTTTCTGGTGCGAAAATTATTAAGCCGCTTGATGAACTGACTCTGGAGCAAGCTACATAAAATTGGCCGTGTGAAAAACAGTATCCTCTTGAATTGATCCCTTCTGCTTTTAATGTCTGCCCTTGCGACTTATTAACGATTATTGCAAAGCAAACTTTTACAGGAAGCTGTACTCTTCTAAATTCGAATGGATAGTCCGACCGAATTAGTGGAATGGGGGGGGTATTAAAACCAGCTCTCCTCGAGCACATCCAGTAATTATCGTAGCTTCGATTACATACTTATTAAGTCTAATCACTTGTAGTTGGGTGCCATTGCATAACTTTGGTGGACAAAGGTTTCTTAGTAGCTTTACTGGCGTCCCAACTTTTCAGGTGAAATATGTGAGGTGGAAAACCTGGAATGAATTCATAAGACGCGTAATTTTTGCTGGATTGTTTTCAAAATTAATCGGGGTGTGCCAAAGAAATGTCAAATCATATATATAAAAAAGTTTAATCTCATTTTTATTTATCAATGGATTAGATTTGTAATGTTGAAGTGGAAAACCCAATAAACGACAAGAAAAAATTTTTTTAATGCGCAATTTTCTATCAGATTTTTACAATCTTTCACATTATTTTGAAAAATTTATCCAATTTTATGTAAAAAAAATTGATTAAGTTATCTTGAAAAGTTTCGGTGTAATTAAATATTAAAGCAAAATTTCGCCTCTTCGTTAAAAAATACGCCAAAAATTCAGTTTTAGAAATTCGATATTTTTATTATATTGCAGGATACTATATCGTATTGTCTTTCAAGAAACATATTTTCTGTATTTTTCCAGCTAAGCGTCTATTTTACAGGGCCGTTCGAGAAATAGACACGTTAAAATGGACGCTTTTTTTTTTAAATCGATATTTAATTTTAGCGTCGATATTTCGTAAAATAAATTATACCTCCGTGGTCTACGATAGAAAGTCCATCCGATTCCACTGCGATATTGAGTATAAGTTGCGTAACGATGGCAATTTTAAAAACGCAATTTTACAGGACGAAACGGGGTGCATCAGCGATCGCTGTTCTGAAAGGCCGTGTTTCACTCAGAAAGTAGGATTACAGGTTTTAATTTCCCAGAAATTAAGGAGTTTTAATTAATTTTTCCAGAACTAATTGATATTGCAAAAAATCCTTTCTTATTGGATACTTTCATAATCATGTGGACATGCCTGCCAAATTTCAAGTCTGTGGTTTCAGCGGTATTGGCTGTGCGTTGATATATATATATATATATAATCTCAGGACATAAGATTTTATATATTTAGATTAATGGTTTTAGCAATTCAAAAAATAAAATTAGCTCAAAAATTTAAATTAAAGTTCATTGCCATAATGAAATTAATTAATTCATTTACTTAATTATAACTAATACATTGAAATATAATTTAGACCCTTACATCAATACAATTAATTTGATGGTTGGACTGACTGGTCATTGATGATAGCTAGTTTGTAACATGTAAACTATAATAATTAATTTTTAAATATTATTATCTAATTGTAATTGCAATCAGAAGCAAAGCACTAGCATGACATTACTATTATATAAAAAAGAAGAGGCCATGTATAATCACATCTTGCAACATTTTCAACCTTGCTTTTTTTCCGAAAAAAATCCACTACTATTTAATAGAAATTATAATATGGAGTTGCCGTATGTAGACAGAGAAGTTTTCACGTACACCAAATATTTTTGTGTTTGTCAGTGATGCACAACCTATGGCCCGCGTACCAAAATTATCCCGCGTAGTTTCTGAAGTTGCCCCGCTAATGTTATTAATAAAATAAGACTGATTTAAAGGGAAATGAGGATTTTTCAAATAAACAGGGAAAAAATTGGATGCGAAAATGATTTTACATCAGAATAAATAATTTACAGTTGTCCATTAAGTTTATTTACTTTTTATTACGTGGCTTTTCAATTTGTTCCCTTCATGGCTACCTCCCGGTACGAGTTTTCGTATAGGAGAAGCTCGCGGATATGATCACGACGATCATTCTAACAAACAACACAACGTGGTTTTGCCAGCAGATCGGTTATTTCGTAATTGCTGCTACAGAACGGGTCAGACATTTTGTTTTGATTTCGCATTTTTAATTAATTTTCATTTATTTTATAAAGGCATACAGAAATATTTTTGTAAAATGAGAGAGAAAAGCAAAAGGGATTTTCAAAATCAGAAATTTCACAGATAAATATTGTTTTATCTTGTACAATGGTACTGTCACATGCTTAATATGTACTTGCAAGATTGCAGTGGCAAAAGAGTATAACGTAAAGCGACATTATGAGACGAAGCGTAAACAATTTGCATCTATGAAAGGATATGAACGATCGCAAAAAATTGAACAACTCAAAAATTCTTTCAGCAGTAAAGCAATTTTTTTCTTTCAAAAACAGCCGTCTGGATTGGATTCATATGTGGAAGTAAACTTTAGGTGACACCGAAATTATCTCTAAAGAAGGTGGACCATTCACAGATCGGGATTTTGTAAAAAAAGTATTTGTTGATTGCATTAGAAAAACTTTGTCTTAAAGCAAAAATGCAATCTGAAAAGGTAAGCTTAAATAAAATGACTATTCAAAGAAGAATTCAACAGTTGAATGAAGCCTTTGAAAATCAAGTAAAATCTACTGCTTCAAACTTAATATATTTATCTTTAGCTCTTGATGAATCTACAGATCGAACATCAGTAGCCCAGTTACTTGTGTTAGTTCATGGAAATGATAAAAAAAATTATATTAAGGAAGATGTTATTGTCGAAGACTGTTATGTCTTGTTTCCCATGAAGGGGCAAACAATTGGAAGTGAGCTTCTTTCCATTTTGATACATTTGTGTAAAGCAGCTTCCTTAAATATGAACAATTATTCTAGCATTACTACAGATGGAGCAAAATCAATGATTGGTACGAACATTGGAATGGTTACACTGTTAAAAAAAGCCTTGCCCAGTGTTGTGTAGAACTATTGCATTATTCATTCATTGCATTATTCCTCAAGAGAATTTATGTAGTAAAGGATTAGGATTATGTGGTAAAGGATTAGGATTTATGTGGTAAAGGATTAGGATTCAGATACACACTAATGCAGTGTTTATCTGAAGCAATTAACTTTATTCGGAATAATGCCCTCAAACATAGGGAATTCAAAGAATTTTTAAAGGAATTTGATGATCTGCCTTCTGTTATTCTTTATTACGCAGAAGTTAGATGACTCAGCCGAACAGTTACCTTTAAGTATTTTATGGAACCATTTGATGAAATTGTTACATTTCTAAGTGACCATTGTAGAAATACTAGACGGTTAAAAGAAGCAAGTTTTCAGTGTGATTTGGCTTTTTCTCACAGACATAACAGGCCATTTAAATGTCTTAAACGCAAAATTACCAGGAAAAAATAAATTCATTTTTCAATTACTAAATAATGTAAAGGCATTTAAACAAGAAATGTTTGTTTCAAAGTCGACTGAAAACTAAAAAATTTGCACACTTTTCCTACAACTAAAAATGCATGAAAAATTTCCACACTTGAAAATGCAGTATGAAGATCAAATTCAATTCTAGCGAAATGTATTTTATGATCGATTTTCAGATTTTGAAAAGTGTGTAATAAAAATTGATGTATTTTCTTCTTCAATTTTCTGTTGATGCAAATCTAATGGATGAGAGTATGCAGTTAGCCTTAATTGATTTACAGAATTCTGATTTAAAAAAAAATCAATTCAAAGAAAACCAGATATTAGAATTTTATAAAGACTTACCAGAGGAATTTTCATGTTTAAAGCAAAATGCAATTGCATGTGCAGCCTTTTTTGACTGCAATTACATTTGTGAGGAAATTTTCTCACTAATGAATTTAACAAATCAAAAATAAGAAATAGAATAGCAGATAAGAGCCTTTCTTCTATTCTACGTTTTACCCCAATCAATTTTAAGCCCAACATAAAATCAATTAACTTGAAATATTCAGACCCAGTCATCTCATTAATTTTTACTGATTTTGATTACTAATTTTTTTTCTCAAAATTTAAATTGTGTTCTCTGTATAATCACAAAACCTTTTTCCTCTTTTATTCTATTTCAATTTTGCCGACTTTTTAGCCCGAACCGTTTTTTGGAGGTATATTATTTTATTCATATCTATAATGTTAGCGCTTTATTCATTTATTTATTGCATAATACATGCATGAGTAAAATAAGTAAAGTAATAATTGTAATTAATGCGTATAGCCACAAAAAAAATAGTATTTTCACATTTATAACATGTTTTAACACTCACGTGTTACTTTGGCCCTCTCTACATGATCTTTTTTCATATTTTGGCCCCTCATCCTAGAAAGGTTGTGCATCCCTTGTGTTTGTAGTATATTTTTTTTATAATTTAATATAATGGTTTTATTCATAATATGTATTATATCTAGGTATTATTTCTGAAATTACCACAACTTTAAGAATATATTTCAATATAATTTTAATGTTGTAATTATTATCTCAATAGTGCATTTTTAAAAGTAACTAGTAATAAAAAAATTAAGTCAATTCCTTCTTAGATTAACATTTTTTTGTTTTAGTTAATTTCAATTAAATAAGTACAATTAATATAAATAATTTATCAAAAAAATATTGATTTTCGCTAGAATTGAACTTGCATTCTTCATCTTCACGTGAAAAGTAATAAAAACCTCGCATTTTACCAATTGAGCTAGAGACTGTAGATTTCGATTTTCATTACAAACTGATGAAAGGCTATTCAAAGTATTGAAAATGAATTAAATTTAATTAATGAATTAATAATTGAAAAAAACTATATTAACTTAAAGTATCATCCAATTTACGTTTTAAAAAAGGCAGTTGAACGTGAATGGACGAATAAAAAGTATTTTATTAACGATTGAAAATTTGAATAAGAAATATAAAAATATATAGGGAGAGTGTGAACTAATAGTAGGAATTGAAAACTAGAATCTTATTTCAGTAAAAAAATTTCTTTAGAACCTTGATTTTGAAAGATATTTTAGTGTTATTTATTCTCTTTGGTATAAAAGATGATTTTTATATTTATAAATAAACTCTTCCTCTATTCTTTTTTTAAATAATGTTTTCGAGACTTTTATTTATCTAAGTATCAACAGAGACTTTTTTACAATTGATATTTAATTTTCTTTTACTGTTATAGAATAATTTGATGTTCTGCCCGTTGAAATGCTTCACGTCGATTGAGATGGCCGCCCATCCTGGGCCGCAAAGTGTTACTAACTGCAATGATGGCACTACAATGAATGATGAAGATGTTGCTGAAAAAGAATCGTCACTAACGAATAGTGGAGGATCAAAAAATGTTTTGGATAAATTTAAATCTTCACAAAAATGTGAAAATGGATAATTTATAAGGAATTTTTACTAAGTAGGATTGCAGATTAGGATGCATGTTAAAGCCAATAAAATAGGTAAGTAAATTTTAATTTTAGTTCCCCCTCTCCAATTTTTGTAAATGGATTGATAAACTTTATTTAACGAATTTTCTTTATAATGAAGTTTATAACTGGAATGATGAACCTTCATTAAAAAGTAGTAAATTGCATACAATGTTTTGTTGTTGGATCTGAAAAACTCAGAGGATTGAACTGAAATTGCAACAACGTAATCATTTAATTTGCTTCTTAATAATAATTGAATGGTGAATAAATTAACATAATATGATAAGATCTAACTACTAAAGCTAGCTTAGTAAAGACATCTTTAAATGCAGCTAAATTCTATAAATAGATAAATAAATAAATAAAAAATAGCATCATTTTCTTCCAATTATTAAAAATGGTTTTAAATGCAAATCGTTATCGTGAACTTAACATTCACTAACAGGTCAGGTGATGATAAATGTTTTTTTTTAAATCTTTAATCTAACGCCTACCTGCGTATATGTAAATCATATAAAATAAGAGATTTGTAATTAATACTCAAGATATAATAATAATATATTAATTTTTTCAATTTTGTAGCAAATATTTTATTTAAAAATTAATTACTATTTTTACTGTTATGTAGTAATATAAAAGTATTTTGAAAGATTTAAAGTATTAAGAGAATATAATACTTTAATCGCATAAAATGAACTTTTATTTATGGCAGTAAAACGATAAGGTTACTTTATCAATCATGGTCTACATATTTATCCAATCATAGTTTAAATATAAGTATAATAATATAAAGATAATATGCAGAATCATTCGTTATTGAAATATTTTCGTATTTTCAAAACGGCGCAAGGATTGAAATAGTTTTTGGCGAAAATCGTTCTCATTTTAAAATTAAAAAAAGTTGCATATGATAAGAGAGGACTGCCTTAAAACAATGACAAATTCGAAATGGCAATTAAAAAAGCGTTGGAGAGAAAAAACCCAAATGCTCTATTTGATTGGCTTGTTGTTGATTCTTAATAAGCCAATCAGCTACCATTCTAAAGCACCTCCTCTCCATGACGTCAAAAATGACATCATAAATAATGCCGATTCTTCTGGTTGGCGTTTTATCGTTGGCGCTTTACAGTTATTGATTTTTTTTCTGTCTGAAAAAAATGTGACCCTAAGTAAATTATTACCCATTTTGATAAGTAATATTGTCTTTTTTATTTTGACACGTCAAAATTGGTGGATTTATGACTAAGTATTCAGAGTGAGAACCTTCATATATTATTTAAATACTTAAACCACATAAAATTTATATTCCTCAATACCAAATAAATAAGTTTATCAATAAGACAAGTTGAATTACTTATTAAACATTGGGATAATCAAATTAATTGACTATAAAATTTTCTATTACATTCATTTTGCTATTAGAATGCTTATAAGTGTTGAATATTTGCTTTAATAATGTTATGTACAAATATAGATGAATAGTTTGGAATCTCGATTGATAGAAGAAAAAAAGAGAACAAAACATTTTCAAAAAATTAATTTTTAATGTAATATATAAAAAAGATTTTTTGTTTGTTTGTATTTTATGCGCTGTCGTATTTTTCAACCGATTGCAATAAAACTTGACCAATTTATTGATTGCACCTGTAAGAAAAATGACAGTTGGAAATAAGATCAATAGTAAATGGCAAACGGCTCATGTTATTCGAAGTTATTCGCGCATATATCAAGCAAAATGTCATTATTGCGATTGACGACAATCAATGCGAGCGAAGTGAAACCGAAAATATTTAGAGCAAGCACCAATTTTGTTCTTCTGATTAATGAATAGTCAACTGCACACGATGTTTTCATTCAGCTTGCACAATATTTTGTTAGCGGTTAACCGTACATATTATCCAGAGTTTATTTGACATATGAAAAATAAAATATTATTGAGGTCGATTAAGTTAAGTTACATAAAATAAAATGTAATGAAATCTTCGATCGCAAATTTCAAGCGAGAGCATTATTATTTTTTAAGTCATTACTTATCTTAATTAATTTAATCATTAAATCATTTAAACTGGTATAAAACAATCACAAGACTTCTCTCTCTCTCTCTCTCTCTATATATATATATATATATATATATATATATAACTCTTAATTTAAACCTTAATTAATTTCCAAAACTTTATCTTAATTTAACCCATAGTAGCATCATTTTAAAAACATTCTCTTATTTCCCGATCCATTCCCCTTGTTCTAGTTAATTAAATCAACATAAACTTTGTAAAATTGATAACTCGGTTAAAAGTTCACTGATTCTCATGCTCCATGTGAGAGGTGAAAATTGTCCATCCAAGCACATTCCTTTAAAAAGATCCCCGTGTTTTCCTTGCCTGTTAGGCGTGTGTTGAGTTATTTAATTTCATAGTATAAGCTTTATGAAAAATATTTTCCCTATCAAAATCTTACGGCATTTAAGATCAAGGATAATGATATCCCTCTCTTCTTTACGCTTCTGCTTTTCTGCTGCGCTGTGAGTGGACGCGCCTTGTCCGTCAGCTAGTAAATAATTCCCGTTTCCCGGTGATGGAATAAAACGAATATAAAATTCAACCTGTCTTCTTCCTGATTTCGACCACGACTCCACCATCCACCTTCTGCTTAGGAAAAATAATAATAATACATTATATACATATGCCTTTTAAAAATGCATCTGCTGTCAGAGAAGCATACTTAACAATAAAGCAATGCAGGTAAAAGTAGATCAACCTTTTAAAAACGCATCTGCTGTCAAAGAAGCACGCATGATGATAATGCAATACTGGTAAAAGCAGGGGGAAATATTTTTTCCCGTAAATTTCGGAGACATCAAAACCTCCAAATCAAAACAATATCTTGTTCTCACATGATCATAACGGATATTTTTTCATTGCAAACGATAATTTTTATATTTATTCAGTGATTCGATAACGGAATTTTGATTATACAAGCGTAAATTGTCTTCGACAAAAAAATATGTCTCCAAATGTTTGTCGCTTAATAGATCTACCAGCTCAGGCAGGTAGAAATAAGCCAATTCGAGCGTTTCAAACAAACGAGGGACAACAAACGAGCAATTAAGAAGTCTCGTTTATGAATTTAAAATTCGTATTTCAAAATATCAAGATCCAACATGCGGTAAAAATCGAAACACAAAGTTTATATGCTACCTGATCACGCACATCAAAATCAAAAGACTAATATGCGGCAAAAAGCGAGACAACTATTCTCAATTAAAGGTTGATTGGAGAAGATGTGCTTATTCCACGCATTCCCATCATTCTCACAAACATGCCTTTCAATTTCAAATGACTACATTTCTTCATTCAAATTGCATTCTCGAAGGTTATAGACACGGTGCTTGGTTAAACACTTCAAGCGTGCGGATTGAACCTAGAAAATTCACATTTTTCATATGGCCAGTTGTATGCTAGGTGCGTATGAGTCTGACATCCAAGAATTTTATTTGTTTTTACTGAAGGCTCAAAACAATAAAAAGGTTGTCTACCTAAAAGCACTTTAATAATAAAGCAAAAAAGATAGAATAAATATTATTTGTACTTTTCTCTTATACATCATTAAATTTCAATGAATGTATTCATTGTCAATAAGAAAATAAATATCATTATTTCTATCATTTCTAATTGAAGAAGGCCGCTATTTCGAATTTCAAACGATATTTCTAAAATCATTTCTTCTGCGTCAGCAACACACCGAGTACCAGCTATTAAAATGAAAAAAGATTAACATAAAATAAATTTTGGAAGTGTTATAAATGTCCTAAAAAATGAAATGAAATATTTCAGTTTATTTAAATCAAGGCATGTAATATGCACTGTCTACGGTCGAAAAATGTCTAAATCCTAAAATGTCGAATTCGGTTGATAAATTTAATATCGGTAGGGTAGACACCTTTAAAGTCATGAGCCAAGGAAAGTAATCCTACGAGCTCTTAATTACTTTTTATGCCACCTAGGCATATACGTATCAAAAGTAAACAATATTCTTATTATTATTCTTATAATGAATCAGAAGCCGGCTTTCTGGCGCAGAGGTAGCGCGTCTTCCTTGTGTTCTGGGAGTCCCGGGTTCGAGATCCGGTTCGGG
>JAOUZG010004491.1:3540335-3562139 GCA_026289955.1 Argiope argentata | reverse complement strand
AGAATGCGTATCTGTTAGCGTTCTATAGGCCAGATCATTTGATCTTAGGGTCCTGAAATGTGGCACTAATATTCTATATAGAGTGTGAATGCGCACTTCGAAGTAAATATTTAAGTTTTGATTAGAATTCTGAGTAATTAAAATTTTAAAATTGTGGCATTTTCTTTCAATATCTGCCGAAAAAAGTATTGCAGGAAAAAAAAATTACACTTTTTTTAATTTAAAAAATTATTATTATAATGACGTACATTTAGTTATAATAATATTTATTAAAAATATTTGTTCATGACTTCAAAAACAATTTATTATGGCGTTGAACGTGCATTTTCATTGTTTGATCAAATATTTAATAAGTATAATTTTTTCATTGTTGAAAGCTTATGACAAAAAAGAAAGAAGTTACCAATTACCTCACACTTTATGAGAGGGATAAGAAAGTCAATTTACTATTTGATGTGAGAGGAAAGGCTCGGGACTCGATTTCATTAAGATCCATGTACATAACAAATAGAACAGGTAAGGCTATTAAAATAATAGAGCTTTAATTTTGTAAAAACCAAAATTAGATATTCGGTTCTCTTTTTGATTGAATCAGGAAATAATTTTCTGTTCGAAATTTAACTAAAATTAAACACATTCAATTCTTTCGGTGGTGCGGGTACAGCGGACACATAAGATTTCATGATCAGAGCGGACATTCCGAAACTCGTTGTGCTTTGAGAGGACACATTTTTTTTCAGAATCTTAGAACAGATAAAGGGAGCAGATAAATAAATACTTTTAAAAATCCAAAATTTAATTTAAAACGGTATTTTAAGTGGAAAATCTCTTTTAACACAGGTTTGTTCAGTTTTCTTCCGTAAATTTGTCTGTACATTTCCTTTTACACATACCCGACTCATTCCTAATTTATTTTTTTCGGTTTAGCTCTAGGTCTCTTTCGAGAGCTAGGTACAGTTGGGTCGAAAACAGGTGGTTGAAGTAACTCTGTGCAGCAGGTGCAAAACTCAAAACTGCACAACAGGGGATTAGGGGAACAACAAAATAGGTGAAAGAATGTCCGCTCTGCTCATTCAGCTCCCCTCACATGTCCGTGGTGGGCACTGTCCGCTCTGATCAGGCTCTTTCTGGCCACGTATTCGTTAAAAGCGGCTAGTAAATAAAACGTTCAGGGCCCGACTAACCCTAGATGGGGCTCTGAGCAAAAACTTCTTTGGGGCCCCCTTTGCTTTAATACTTTAGTAATAAAATACATTCATTTAAAAAAAATTAAAATTAAATTACTATTCATAATTGGGGCCCAGCGCATCTGTCCCGTATGCCCCACTCTTAGTCAGGCCCTGAATACGATAGTGAATGCACAATACCGTGATATACAACAATTACAAGATGAGCTATGATATTATGACGTGACTTGAACTGTATCAGAAATGTTCATGTAGTCAGTACATAAATAAAAGATTAAAATGAAATCTGCTTTGCATATTTCAATGTATCATGTCAGAATATCATTACTTGAACGCCCAAGCACCACTTGCTCGTGCAGGTTAAATTATATTTTTATTCATTTGAATGGTTTCATTGAATGAGTCACTCTAGCATTGCAAACGATCCAAAAAAACTTTGTCTCGCATTGATTGTTTAAATAAATATCACATTTCTTATTTATTTCATTTCACATAATCACGTGCTCAAAATGACATTTCTCCAAGTTTTATTTGCTGTGTTCATGAACTTACTTTTTAAAAAAACAGAGCTTTTGTAAATGCAATGATAATGCGTTATTAAAAACTGATTTTTTGAGATGCTCGTGCAAATAATAAAATTTTAATTTTTCGTCTACAGAGTCTTGTTGACGCCACAAACACTTCATTTCCAAAATAACATCATGTTCTGACATGATAAAAACAAACAAACCTGGATTTTAAAAAAATAATATTGTAATAGAAATTTTTCTTTTAAGTTCAAAGTTATTTCACGTCAGAAAAATACTAACCACAATTAACAAATATGCACAATTGGTATTTGAATCTCCAAAATAAAAATTAGGTTTATTGTCTTTCCCACTAAAATATGTTAAATTTAGAATACCTGTATTTTCTTTAAAATAGATTTTTACTTTCTTGTATACGTAATATTAATAATATATAGTAATCGTTAAAAAATTTGAACTTGAGTTTTTGACGTATCTCCAGGTTATTAGACCTCTCTGAATTCTAAAATTACATTTTCAAAAAATGTCCGGCTGTCCTTGACATAGATAATTAAAAAATTCTTTCAGCTAGATAGTTGAAATTTGGTATAAGATCTTTACACCAAATTTTGCAGATTTCTAAGTACAATCTGTTCCTAGAAAGTCCGTCTGTCTGGCTGCTCGTTTTGTTTGTTCACACTTTGGATAAAACTTGGTATTCAGATTTAACACCCATAGAATAGACACCTATCACATACTAAGCCAAATCCAACAAAGGGTTACCGCCTGTCAATCTGTGCTTTCAAAAACTCGTAAACGTGATAATTCAAAAATGTAATGACTTAAATATATCAAATTAATAAGGGCTTTTATGACTAAAAGTGCAGTATTATGTCAATTTTTTTGTTTTTTGATAGAGAAGAACGTGTCTCATAACACAAATTTGATTTCGGGATGTTATTTAAGAGATTAAGGGATTAATCTCCAATTACCAAAGTGTATACGATAAATTCAGTAAAAGTGAATTCTTTTTCGCCAAAAGTTAATATTTCGTTATAACTATTGCTCGCCAATTCCACGTAAAACATGCTTAGGCATGACGAGTTTAGTACAGAGAATGCGAGAAAGTTTTTAGGAAATTAATCCCGCTACTGCACACTAAAATGCACACTGAAATATGGAGTCAATATTTTCTTCTTTCTGGAACATCCTGATTCACTTTTAGGAATATTTGAAAAGACAAAAAAGTCATTTGCTCATTTCCCCCTAAAAACGAGAACAAATAATCTTAGAGTTCCTGATCTACATTTTAGTGGACTCTATATACCTTTTTTACATGAATGTAATAGTAGTCCAGATTACAGAACAAAATTTCACTTATTTTCTTGCTGTATCTCGCGCTTCATATGCACGTAACAAATTCACTTTTACAATGGTTTTTTCTTTTAAGTCATTACTATGTAAGAGCATGATGTTGTTTTGGGATGAGGTTTTTGGCTTCAACAAAAATCCCTAGGCTAAAGATAAAAATTTTATTATCTGCACGAGCATTTCAAAAAATGAAATTTTAATCACACGTTGCCATTGCATTTACGGAAACTCTGATTAAAAAAAAGAAGTTAATGATTACAGCAAATAAAATCTATAAAAATGTCATTTTGAGCCCGTGGTTATACGAAATGAAGTAAATAAGAAATGCGATATTTTTCTAAACAATAAAAGCGAGACAAGGTTTTTTTTGATCGTTTGCGATACTAAAGCGACTCGTTCAATGAAATAATTAAAATGAATAAGGATATAATTTAACTTGCATGATCATGTGGTACTTGGTCGTTCAAGAAATGATGTTCTGACATGATAAATTGAAATATGCATAGCGGTTATCCTTTCAATCTTTATTATTTTTTAACCACTAAATTCAATTTAAGAAAAGCACTTCAGCTCCTTTGCGCGAGGTTCTGACCTTTTCAAGTTTCTCGAGTTCAAGTTTCTTCTGTAACTTAAGGGTTTACAGAAGTAAGAATCTTTATGATTTAAGGATGTACTGTAGTATCACCCAAAAATCATTCGCGTACAATAAAAGTTTCGAACACTTGGTAAAATTTCTGTTAGTCAAATTCCCGTCGCAAAGGTATGTAAGCTCTTAAACTTGCTCCTAGTTCTCATACCTTATCTTTTGCCTCTCTGTGATGGGCATGAAATACTGGTTACTTACCAAAGTTTTAAAGCTTCTTAATATGACTATTTTCCATCAAAATTGAAGAAAAAATAGTTGTAATTTAAAGATATTTGCCTCTTGCTTATTTGCCCAAAATACATTTCACATCAAAGAGCAATCGAACTGTGTAACCTTTGATGAACGTTGTTCAAAATATAGACACAGTTCTAGAATTCCATTGTATAGTTTGCGCACTAAAAATTCTTTTATTTAGCTTGTATATAGCTTGTAATTTTTAAATTGTCCTAACAGTATAAACACTAACAGAGAACAACCTTTGAAAATACAAGTATCTAAGAATCAGAAGTTATTCGTTTTTTTCTTGTTTTATTAACGTCGCGTTTTAAAGCAATTATAAGCTTCTTTGAGGCGGAGCTCATAATTTCGAACTGCGTTCAGACGACTAGGACGGCATCTGAGCGGGCATCCTCTCTTTAAAGAATCAGAAGGAAAACCAGTAGAATTAGTCTACCCAAAATTTCTGCAAACTCTCGGATTAAGGCGGTATCCCTCACCCTCTGCATAAAATTATGGTTCTCGGGTAAAAACACGAACGGCTTTCTTACATTATCGTACAATAGTTATGAAATATACATGCATTGTGTTAATTTAACATTTTTATTGATTATACAGTACAATCTTTGGCGATTAATTAATTCCTGATTTTCAATTAAAACATACATACCCGAAAATCAAATAGGAATTGTGGACGTCTTTCTTTGATTTATTGAAACCAACATTTGACGCAAAACTAAAATTGTAACCATATTACGGCATACTAAATTTCATGTATTTGTTACAGCGTTTATAACATGCATGCGAAAGTACGGATCACAGATGGGCAATTCTTTCAGAGATTTGGCCCAAAATTTGACAAGAATCTACACTTCAGATGCTATAATCCTTTGTTTAAATGCCTTCCCTTCCTAATTTTTATTTTGAATGACTAAACTTAAAATTTGACGCAGAAAAAAAAATTGCGATAATGAAAGCACTAAACTCATCCAAAATGTTTCATTATTAATTGTTGCATTTACATTCATGCGAAAGTGCAGACGGTCAATCTTTCGACAAATTTGGTAAGGACCTACATTTTAGATGTTAAAACTGAATCGAACTTAGCTTGTTAAAGTTTGAATTATTACATTTATATCAATGCAAAAGCACAGACCGACAGAGAGTGAACCATTTATTAAATTTTATTACAAATTTCATATAGATCTATATTTTAGAGGGTGAACAATGTACGAAGTTTTATCTATACAGTCCTTTACGTTTTGTGGCTATCGTTTTTACTTATATTCAGACAGCTGAATAGACTGAATTTACACTGAATATCTGAAGTACCAAATTTTATAGAAAAATATAAATTTAACATTTTTAAATACGAATTTACATTCATCTAGCTCAAGGACTTTTTGGGTTATCATTTTCCGAAACAAACATAACACCAACCAGTGGTAGTGATCACCCCAAAATTTTCTCGTATATTCTGTAATGAAAGTGTTATCCTAATGAACGAATTCCATTGTAATGGAGCACAATAATTACTTTGGCGTTTATATAGCATTTTCATTGAAACTGTCGGATAAGCCTTGGCGAGTTGTGAGGCGATTAATCCCTGGCATGTTTCTTATAGTATCCGAAGATAGAATTTATGTTTTAAGCGCCTTTTTCCCAGCTGATTAAAACAGAAATTTTGGTTTGAGTCACAAAATCCCATACTAAATTTGATATATTTAAGTTTATTGCGTCTTAAAATTATCACATTCACAGTTTTCTTGAAATACAAATCGACAGACGGTCAGTCACTCCCTTTTTGAATTTGGCTCAAAATATGAAAGAAATCTACATTATAGACGTTAAATCAATGTATAGAATTTTATCTATCTAGATCTTTTCGTTTTGTAGTTATCGTATTAAATTATATTCGAACAGCTGCACATACAGACTTCTTCGCAATGGATTTTGCTCAAAACTCGACAGAAATCTACAAATTTGGCGTAAAAGCCGTATACCGAATTTCATCCATCTTGATCAAAACGTTTTTGAGTTATCTTTGTCACGAAGAGATAGGTAAACAGAAAGACGAATCTTTTTCTAAGATGCGCTTTTCGAACTCAAAAAAATCTAAAATGTGGAAATTCAAATTCGATTTTTTCTTTTCTTTTCTTTTTTTTTTAAAGATTACTATACTTAATTTTTATTGTTTAATAGCCGCCTTTGGTGACCAGTCGGTTCGCCATTGTATTAATGCTCGCTAAAATTTTCATATAATATTTTATGTAGCTGTGTCTCATAACAGGGCTTTCACCAATATATTTTTAAACCAAATAAATTTTGATAATCGTATAATTCATTTATAGTATTATTTTCTTCAGATGATCTGTTCACTGTACTACTCACCTTTCTGTTTCTATCCGAGCAATGATTGTCCCGGAATTGATATTTTACTTACATGGTGGAGGGAAAGATCTGAAATTCTGCGTTTTTATAGAATAATGAGATTCAAATTTTCATAAATGCAAACACACTAAACAAATAAAGACACAATTGGTTTTCAAGCGATGCAAAAGTTTAAAAACAGCTGGGAAAATGCCGGGGACAGAGGAAATAATGGTGACACACACACAAACTTCTTTTCTTTCTTTTTTTTTCTTCCCTGCCCAGACTTTATTTTGAGCAGCCTAAATTAAATATCCATACAGACTAATAATAAAAGCAACTATTTTCTTTCTTTTTTAAACATCCCGTTATCTATGAATGAAAACCAATTGACTTCGCCTATTTCTTTCTAATCAAATCATAATTTATTACTTCCTGCTATCTAACTCAGTTGGTGTGGGGGAAGGAAATGAAGATTTTTGGCCGGAAAGTAAGAAAAGCGTCGTTTTAACTATTTTCCACGCGGTTTTTTCATTTTTTCTCCCCATAAGAACCATCCTCGTGTCTTAACGAAAGTATTAAAAAAAATTAGCCGAATCGGTAGAGCCGTTCTCTAGTTTTGCGCTTAGCAACGCATTCCGAGATCCACTTTTATTAATATAGATATAAGAAAATAAAAACATGTTGTTGCTTTTTAAGTGGCGAAAAGGGTCTAAATTATAAAAATTCGTCAAAATTTTGAGCTTTTTTTTTAAGAGAATACTTTTTTTCTGTTTACTTCATAAACAAGAAAGTAGAATAGATCAATTAAAACATTTGATTAACTTCAAAATTCTTTTTCGATTCTCCTTTCTACCGTTAAACAATATCGTTCCAACATACTGGCACAAGGGTAGCGCATTTGCCTCGCGATCTTCACGTTCTGGGTTCGAATCCCGGTTCGGGCATGGTTGTTTTCCAATTGCTCAATCTGTGAAATGATTGAATGTGCCTCCCTGTAAAAAGGGGTTGTGCAAGCGAATAAGATACGTGATAGCTAAGACCTACTCTTGGCCCTAGTTGGCACTACTTAGCTCTCTTCGTTTCGCAGTTATCATGTTACCTTACGTTCGAACAACCGGAAAGACAGTTTTCCCCTGAATGGATTTTGCACAAAATTTGGTATAAAAACCGTATACAAAATTTCATCTGTTTAGCTCATAGCGAATATCGAGCTATTAGCTTTTTGAATTATCTTTGCTGCAAACAAACGAACTGACTTAATACGAAAAATGCCACATTTTTTATCTCCCTGCGTTCAAAAAAAAATTCATTTAATATTTCAAAAAAATACATTTAATATTTTTGGAACGCAGGGAGAGCTGAAATGTGGCCTATTTCGAATTAAGTCGGTTTGTTTGAATATTTTTTGAATGCCAGGAGATCCAAAATGTGGAGATTCGTCATAATCTTAGCTCGTAAAATCATATTTTATAAATACTGAGCAGATCATTTAATTTGAATTTACTTAATTAGGAGATACCTAAACATATTTTGGGGATTGAATATATATACCTCGAAGCGATTTCTTCGAAACTTTAAATGGAATATAAATTAATTAAAAAGATAAGCGAAACTGCAAATGTTTCTTGGTTATGACTTCTGAAAATGTTATCATACAAAAATAACTTTTGCGTCTCTTAAAATTCCAAAAATTATCATTTCCATTTTATAAATTTAGTTATGTATTGGTATTTTGGCTTGTGCATTTTACGCAGATACGCTTCTCCCTAGAACGTCTAAATTATTTCGATATCTGAGGAGCTAGCTCTTTACCAGTTCCAATATCCGAAGTCCCTTCAAACGAAGATCAGAACCCCAGACACACCTGTGATTTCCATTCGTAAAGCGCAGATCATTTTATTACAAAGGAAATTTTTTCCACAAAAATAAGTAAAGCATCCTCCTTAGCAATGGAAAGAGAACAGTGGGTTGAAAAATGAAAGAAAGGGTTTGAAAGAATGTGACAGGTTAAATGTAATCTCTGCTTTACAATTATACTCCCCTTTATTACAAAGGCTATTCATTCCCTTTCAGTTAAAAAAGCATCCCTTTACGTGGAAATGGTTGCAGTTCTCTTTAAAATTGTTTTCAATGATTTATAGTTCTTGAAAGAAGTGGTCAGTTTCTTATCCCAGACTCATAGATAGGGAAGGGGACCTGTAGAAGGACGCATTTCAGTGGCCCCTACTATAGCCTGAGGCTCACCCCTTATTTCTCTGCCCGTTGACTCTGAATGATTCAAAATTGGCACGCCTATTTTGAAGCAATTTCTTTGTGTACTTCCTGCGTATTCTTTTGAACATCCATATACTCATGAGAAAAAATTTCTAACTTTAAATGTTATAATGCATTTTTATTGACACTAATAAAAAAATCTTTTAATTTTTTCCCCTTTAATGTTCGTCTCTTGCTTCAAAAAAAGAAAAAGTAAAATTTAACCAATCTTTGTGAACGAAAAAAAAAATGAATCATTGTTCAAAATTTGCTAGTTAGAAATGAAATAATATTTCCTCTCTCCAACTTAATTTTCTTTTTTAATCATTTTCCTTGTCTAAAATTAATTGCCAGTTTCATACAAAAAAAAGTAATTGGTTTGCTAAAACAAAAATAAATGGAAACATAATAAATTTTCATGGACCTTTTAATGTACATTAAACCTGATAGTTAAATTTATCAATAGTTAATTGTGTACTTCACTTTAAACTGATGTCATATTTAAAGAAAGGAAATATTTTCAAAACTATATATTTACGAACCATATTTAGCGCATCATTCAAAACTAATAAATTCAAATTCGTTCAACAAAACTTTATTTCTTGCCATTTTTTTCATCATTTACAAGAAAAAAAACATAAAAGAATTTTTTACTTGTAAATTACTATCTTATTGAAATTGCGAACGTAAATGATTATGGGAACCTAATTTGTTATCTTGACACATAAGGGACCGCACGTTTTGAGGCAAACTTATTCATTCTAAACTCATCACACGAACGGGAAACGAGAAAACTCGTGAGCTGTCCTTAATGTGTTAAATTAGGAAACGCAGCAATTGCAAGTGTCTAGATTAACGAATGCATGGTCAAAATAAAATTGAGTTTTCCTAATTTCAAGTTGCTCTTCTCTTAGCTTGGAAGAAGGAAAGGGAAAAATCTCATCAGACAACAAAAATTGTAAAAAAGGAGTAAAAAATAAAGTATAAATAAATAAATTCCATAAGGAAGAATGCCAGGTTACAAAACAACCTTCAATTTTAGAGTCACAAAGTCATTAAAAATACAACTTATTTATCTCGTTCTAATTTTGGATTACAGTAAAAGCATACACACGAACGAAAACAAATTATGAACAATCTACCATTAGATTGATCTGGTACCAAATTCAAAATAGATTTATAATTTTGGTGAAAAAAAAAAACTTCAGTCAAGTTTCATCCATCCCATCTTTAAAAAGAAATAATACGAATGGACTCTGTTCTGTGACCACCTTGCGATCATGGAACAACCTTCCTTGTATGGATGAATCTGCCGTTAAAATTAGTAAATGAAACAAAGCTAAATTCTATAGGCAGATTGTAAGAGGCATGGACAGATATTTCGAGAAAAATAAAAGTGTACTGAAAATTTTTAATTTGAAATTTGAAATCGAAACCCAGATATTAAAAATGTGAAAATGCCAGGCAATTGATTACTGTATTTTTCATTTTTCGATATTTTCATAACCATCATAATTTTAATCTAACATAACAGTAGCTGTACTACTCTTAAGTATCTCACTATTCCCACTAATGATTTTATTATTCTTAGGTTAAGAAATTTACAGTAAAATTAGTAAGATTTCTTGAAAGGTTGATGTGATATATTGTGTTATGAACACTGTACAGTTTTTAAATAGTTTTATTATTCTTTTCTTTTTGGTACCATTTTTTATATATAACGTTGTATATATAACAAAATTATGATATATATTAACATTATATATAACATATATAATAATGTAACATTCGTACAAAGTTATTCGAAAAATGGGCGACTCTCCTTTTTTGAATTTATTTGAATTTTATTGAATTTTTTTGAAACATTTAAAAAATTCTGTGCATTACAAAGTATCACACGGGGCTTACAGAAAGAAGTATGCAACACTTTAGAAAAAGAAGCTTTAACTTTTAATTTTTCAGTCTTGGGCTCTCTCTTCCTTTCTTTCTTTTTAACCTTTGTAAAGTATTTCGAACGTGCAACATTCGGATCGAAAGTCACAGTGTAGCTATATTAAAAAATACGCAAGCATCAAGCATGTTTTTTTATTTATTTATTTACTTACAGAATAATTTTCATAATCAAAATTAATCACAATTGTTTACATTAAAAAGTTTTCCTTAATATAATGCTTGCGTGAATTTTCATTCTGACATCCATGCTTACAAATTTGATTCGTGTAGACATTTGTTTCGCTGATCTCCGAATTTCTCCAGTGACGATGACTACTCTACCAGAAATGTTCCAGTTACCATTCAAGATTGAGTGGTAACTGGATCCGTAACCATCCGCGTTAAAATCAATCTCGAAAGAGCGAAATGAGCTACCCGATGATAGAAGACAGTGAGGCGGATGGACCGCCGGAAGTATTTGCCCAGCATCTGGGAACTAATGTGGAATAACCAAAATACACAAATAAGAATAAGCTTGGAAATTTTAGATATCGCGGACCTTTCGATGATGTCCCCGAAATATGATTCATGCTAAAAAGAATTCGCACTAAATGAATTCCAACAACAAAGGGGTGAATGCCAATTTATGTTGAGTATCTCCTTCCCGATATTGAGGCTTATAATGAAACTTAAGATTTGATTAAGAAAAGCTTAAATAAGACGGTTTTAATCTTGGTGACGAAACTACCTGTAACAGGAAAATAAAAGATAGGTGCATTGGGCAAGAGCTTCATAAAGAGTCGGGAAATAAATGTAAATATTCCTGCAAAAATAGCAACAAATAATTAGATATTAAATGCCGAACTAATTAACAAGGGAGACGTCTTTAGACGAGGGAGAGAGTATAATACATAGGCTCACGCGTAAGAGCCATTCAAATTGTGATGAAAAGTCTGTCAGTCAACACACATATGGAGGAAATCAGAACCGAACTAACTGCAAAATAACTAACTATTAAGGATGTTGAGGGGGGGGGGGAAGGAAAAAAGAAAGTTGTTGAGAAATCAAATTCTCACTTATGGGAGAGGATACAAAAGTAGAACCAAAGTCAATCGATGATCAAACTACATCAAAGAGGTAGTTTACCTAAAAGGTAAAAATGTTGTTGTTATTTATGATCTGCTGCTGCACGCCCCGCTGATACAGCAGCAGATTTAAGCCGGAAGGAGCGTCTCTTGTTTTTGAAGTAGCGTCAACTAGGCCCAAGAGTATGACGTAGCTACACACTGACCACATTTGCTTTCACGGCCCCTATTTACAGGGAAGGGGGAGGAGCATTCACACATCTCACACATAGCACACAGAAGAGCAACTATGCCCAAATCGGGACTCGAATCCAGAACTCCCAGAACACGAGGAAGACGCACTCCCCCTGTGCCAGAAAGCCGGTAAAAGGTAAAAATAAATCCTATGATGGTTTTCGGTAAAAAAAAGCAATAATAAGACGATTAAAGAACTTAAAACAACTAAGAAACAAGCCGATGGCAAATCTGTTGTAACGTAAAATTAATAGGAATTGTAGATACTTATAAGATGGCCGTATCCTCCATCTCCTCCCAAAAAATTTAGCTAATGGAGTGTGAGAAAGTAACAGACGTTTAGCTGCTTCAGCAATTTTACACAGCTTCTGTTGCATTAATTAACTAGAGCAAGTGGAATGGATCAAGAAATAAGAGAATGTTTTAGAATGATATTATTATGGGCTAAATTAAGATAAGGCTTTGGAAATTAATTAGGATTAAACTCTAGAGTTTAAAATATCATTAGACCCCCAAACCCCACACACAATGTTAAAATATATGAAAAATATTTGCATAAATGTAAAATACATGTTAAATACCAGTTCTTAATACATATATTTATATTAAGAAATGATATTTAATAAGCCTGCGTAATTAAGAGGTATTGTAAAATATCAATATTGCAATGGGCATCCTGATATATAATTTTGCTGTCGCTCATTATATATCAGTTATTACTTTTCAGTAATTTCTGCATATACCCCTCATTAAATACTAGACAATCTACACTTTAATTCGAAAATTCTTTAAATGCATCTGAAGTGCAATTTAGTTACATTTTATAAAATTCTTTGCCTTGCTTTGGCTAAATGATGTGTTTTTGAGCTATGTTCTCCTTTTCTTAAGAAACAATTTTTCTTTTTCTTTTATAATCATATCATTTTCATCGGGAAAATTCCCTTTCGTGTGGTCTTTTGCATTATTACCCACAAAATGAACTAATTAGTTATAATTTTTTTTCTTTTATCATGTGAGAACATGATGTTATTTTTGGATTGGAGGTTTTGGTGTCGTATAATCTTGAATCGAAATTTGAAGGCAAAAAAAAATATATATTCGCTTTTTCTTTGATAGATAGCGAGTTACCTGACCCATGACATTTGAGGTTTGTTTTGCCAGTATTGTTTGAGATATTTAATTAAATATACTATCGATTACTTTATGTTTGTCATTACTATGAAATGGCGTCATCTTCTAGTTCGTTTACGATTTCTTACTTTTAAATAATGAATATAGCTCACAGAAACTAATCGCTCTTTTTTTAAAAATTCTCTTTCAGTTTTAACTATCGCAATTTTGTAAAAGGTGACTTACATTTATTCTTTAATGGTATTATAAGCGCATGCTTACTAATCGTGTTAATCAGAATGCTGTAAATTTTAGAATATAATTTTAATATCAATCTGCATTTCGTTTATTGGATTTTGCTACATATACAATAGCTTCCAGTAATAGAGAACTTTTCGTTAAAATTATAGTTTTTTTTTAAATCTTAAAATTGCTCAAGCTCCAAAACTTTGTTTGCCAGCTAGAAGGTTTGAAAATGAAAGTTTTAAAAAATTATCATTAGAGAGAGAGAGAAGTTTCGTATTTTTTTCAAACCGGTTTAAACTGGTCCATCACTTAGATTAATTAAGACAAATAATCATTTAAAAATAATAATGTTCTCATACGATGACTTGAAATTTGCGACAGTAATTTTCATTTTTAATTAATTTATTTTCAATGGAGCACTAATTATCCATTCAAAATGTATTTTCAAGAGTTTTAATATTTTCAGAGCTTTCTTTATATATAGTTTGTAATATAAAAGCAAATATAGAAAAAAATAGCACTACCAAGCTCATTCTTCTTTAATCGAATGCCAAATGTAAAATTATATCTTAAGATTATTAGAGCTCCCCCCCCTCTCTCTAGAAACGAATTAATAGTTCACTCATTTTGCTATAATCTAAGATGGACTTCCGCTACTTAATACTTAGTAAATACTCTAGTAAAATAGTAAAAGTAAAACTAATGAGTTCGCTATTTAAATAAATATATAACGACCTTTAACCTTCAATGATTATTAAGGCGGGAATTAACAAAGGATTTAGGGGCACTTTTGATTTATTGTCCTGATTACTGAAACTCTTCTGACAATGGGCAGGCGATAAATTACACCCCTCGCTGTCACTTACGATGGATTTCCGTTAATTAACGTCAAATATTCATTAGAAGGAAGTGGAATAAATCATTTTGTAAGCAAAATTTTCTGATAAAAGGTCCATTCAGTAAATGAACGCGATCATTATCTGTGCAATGGTGGATTTCTTTGTGGTCATCAGATGGAAAGCACACGTCCCTAAGTAATGAGTTTATTATCTGCATTAGATTAGATTTGTAACAGAATGTTAATGGGGCATTTTTATTTACGGAAATGCTGATGGTCATGTTCGTATAGCGGATGTCTTAAAATTTTTCAAAATTCTTCATCAAAGAAAGTTGTAACAAATCATTGAAGTTATAATCTAGTTGCTATGTACTTTTTCTTAAAATTGTATCGCACGCGCTTACTTTTGTACACGACTTCTAAACCACCTGTTCATCAATCGAATCATTAATTTTGAATGAGAAGGATATTGAAACGGTTGCGACAATATTTTTATTTATGGTATTATTATTATTATTATTGTAGCTACTAGTTTACTTTAATGTTTTTCTTTTTTAACTGCACCGCTGGTAAACGATGGAAAATAACTGATGGGAAAATTAAAATATTGCATTTATATTATTTCAAGACGGCTTTCTGGCACAGAGGTAGCGCGTCTTCCTCGTGTTCTAGGAGTCCCGAGTTCGAGTTTGGACACGGTTGTTCTTCTGTGAGATGTGTGACTGTGCTCCCCTGTAAATAGGGGCTGTGCAAGCAAATGTGAATCCGAGTAGAGTGTAGCTAAGTCGTACTCTTGGCCATAGTTGGCGCTACTTCAAAAACAAGAGACGCTCCTTTCGGCTTAAATCTACAGCTATATCAGCGGGGGGGGGGCTTGACCTTGGCAAGTGCCATTAGTAACAACAACGTATTGTTTCAAAATGTCTACAACAAAATCAGTGGGTGGGATCTCCTCGAAACTTTTAAGTATATTTTCTTATAAAAAGGTGCTGGCCCGGAGAACACTTTATATAGAACTGGTGTATAATATTTACGAAATATTAATTTTTGGCGACATTATAACATTTTTATTGAATCTATCATATGATCCTTGGCGAGTTTTTTAGCGATAAATCCCTAGCACGGCTAATAACATCCTAAAATATAATTCGAGTTTTTGACATTTCCCTTCCCCTTCCCAATCAATTGAAACAAAAATTTGACACAGATCTACAATTATAGTTACAAAATCTGATGATAAATTTGAAATATTTATGCCATTGCATGTTTGAATTATCCCGTTTACTTATCTCTGAAAGTATTTACCGATAGACATTCAATCCTTTGTTGTGTTTGGCTCAAAATTTGAAATGTGTCTAGAATATAGATGCTAATTCTGTATGTCGAATTTTATCGACCTAGATCCCTTCATTTTGCAGTTTTCATGTTTAATTATATTGAAACAACGATCAGACTAACTTCTGAGCGCATTTTGCACAAAATTTGATAGATATTTACAAATTTGTTATTAAAACCGTATACCAAATTTCATTCGTTTAGATCAATGAGCTTTTGAGTTGTCTTTGTTACAAACAGCGAGACACTTTACCTGTAATGTGATTTTAAAAAATCAGGAAAGTCTAAAACGAAGAAATTCTGCGAAATCAAGAGTTCGACTTTTTTGACGGTTAATACACTTTCTCTACAATACGCATATGAGGCAGTAAACGGTTACGCTGATTGATATATATGCCATATACTACATGCTTTATACTGCACAGACATTTATATGTGTAATTTTACTGTTATAAAGATAACGTTCAAAAACAGTAAGAATCCACTAATTGATCTTTTTCTTCTTCAATTTGGCTATTGTTAACTGTATTTCCAGGAAATATGTAATGGATTTACGTAACGAAATGCTACTTACTAGAATAACAGTTATTTTAACAAAACTATGTTAATAGGCTGACATATTTTCCATTAATTGTGACTTACGTTATGTGACCAAAATACAGTAAGAGGAAAGATTGCGGGACCTAGAATTGCTAAATGTGACTTGTGAACATTTCATGGAATCTAGAGGCTTTCTAAGGAAATATTAAGCAAAATTTTAACACATCGAAAATAATCGAAATTTTTACATTTACCCTCTATAATTTAGGAGCAATAATTGCTCAAGATTAATTTTTGTACCGCACTAAAATTTATAAAAATTGTTTCCCAGCCATATTTTTTATTATCTTATAAACTGTGCTTATGAAAAAAAAAAAAAAAGAGTGGTGATGACAGTTCCCCTCCCTTTTTACATGTAGCCATTGCTTTAATGGCAGATAAATTTTAAAAATATTGTTACCATACACATTTTTTGGGGGGAAGGGAGTGTCTGTGGAAGTTCTTAGGCATGGCGGCTTTTTATCCTCGTTCAGCTGGAATGAGTGAGTTATTGAGAGATAATTTATGTTGTCTAATTTTTTAAAGGGTAAATACGATACTTCGGATATGTAGAAATAGTATAGGCAACTAGAATGATAATTTAAACCAAAAGCAATTTATTATTTATATCGTTAAGTTATTATACATCAGACCTCTCTGGTTAACATTCAATTTACTACTGCTTTAACTAATTCCTTGTGTTTTCTGTAAAGTTCAGAAATATTGGAAGGCTAGAGATATAATGATGTCATAGGCAATCTGTTGTGTATTTGTAATAAATAAATACATTCAACATTGTCTGTATTTATCATATCAACTCTACTGAATAGGTCCAGTAGAGTTAAGAGCAGGCCTAGGAGTTGCCAAAAAGCAAAGTGGTGCACATTAAACACAAGCACTTGATGATCTGAGCGCCTGGACTAAGATCATAAGCTTTCCCCACGCGTTGTTTCTTCTCTGCGTAGCCCGCAATGCAACCAGTAGATCGTTAATAACATTAAATATTTTCCCTTTCTTGACTTTGAATACCATAACATCTTGAGCATTTTCTTGTGGTAGGGGCATTATATTCCTTTTTGTTGTTCCTGGGTACTGGATCCGTTGAACCCTTATTCTAGCCACTTGTGAGAGAAAGGGGTTTCTTAGCTCTGCTATTATTTGTGATTTGCTGTAGCTAGTTCTGGTCTAGTGGCCCTAACAGCATTCCCGTTATCAGGCTAAGAATTCCTTTCGTTCTGACAGCAGCGGCGAAGCCCCCCCCCCCCCATCTGATGCATTTGATGACATTAGCCGTGGTGTAACCTATAGCAATAACTTCGAGTATCGGGGTTTGACTCTATAATTTGTGGTGCGCGACCCAATCAGTCGGCGCAGTTTACCTCGGTATTTTGCTTCCCTTTTTTTGAGATACTCTTTGGATTTATAACTCTCCGCGCATATTACACAGTTTGGTTTTAATTTGCTCTTTTTTCATCCGTGATTCTATAACTAGTAGTTATAGCACGATGGTTTTGCTTATTTACACATTTTTCTATCCTAACTGATTCCACTGCTTTACTTTGTCTACGCTGAATAATTTTTCTATTAGTTCATTTTCAATTTTGCCGACATTGGTATTTACCGGTAAAGCCTTGACAACAATTTTAATAGGCTCTCTATAAACGAATCAGTCTTAAAAAATTATCTGGTTCGTCTCTCTCTCTCTCTTTCCCTCCTCCCCCATGCTACAAAAGTTTTTGCCCTTTCAAAGACGGCTTCCATAATTTTATTTTAATATATTTTTGAAATTGAAAATATAATAAATTTCTTAAAATGAACCTTTACTATACTAATTCGCCTTTTCTATACTAGCCCATTAGAAAGCTTTCTATTCATTCTGAAGTATAATAATGCAATTATTGGAAATATCATTGTAAGACCTTTAACATTAACACCACTGCATGTCTCTAATCTTAAAATTTTGAAAATTCTAAGTGAATTGGGATGGGCAAACGTGGGAAGAAAAAACTGAATTATAGTGAATATATTGAAATATTTGATACTATGAATATGCATTTTTTTTGAGGAAGAAGAAATGTTACATTTACAATTAAAGACAAATAGTAACATTAAGGTATGATCGCATTGGGGCTTTGCAAGGATGGAAAAAAAAGTATCGGCGCAAAATGCAAATCTTAGTTATAAAAAGCGTTTAGACTAAATTTGGAGCTAACATAATTTAATAAAAATTAAAATAAACAATTACAACTTCTGAATTGAGGAGGTATTATGCTCCCGATAATGAACTAAGCAAATTCCTTTATAAACTTATATAAATTCTGTGTCTCTTTTTACTGCTTTCTGCCTTCCAACTTAGTCTTTAGTAACGCAATCGCCATGGCTTTTAAAAAGAAACCTTAATAATTATTGAAAATCGGATTATCTTGTTAAATAATGAAAAATTTTAAAGAACTCAATGTCTGAATTCTTTTAGAACAATGTCTCACAGACACCCACATACAAACAATCTGACTTGAAAAAGGCAACGCTTGAACGTGCCACTGAATCTTTAGTACAGTGATCAGATGGTCTATTAGAATTCCCTTTCAAAGAAGGAGTCGATCAGTTGGAGACCAACACCTGTGAGCAATCGCGACCACGGGACGAGTCGATTTCTCACTTGAAAGCGCACTGCACGCGACACGCGCGAACAGCAGGCATTCGAAAACCATCAACACATGCGGCGAGTCCCTTCCTTCCTCCACACTTGAATTCTATGTAAACAAGCTCACAACGGGGAGATTTAGTGCTTTATTAAATAAAGAAGAAACCCTGATCTGCCTTTTAGATCACTATATTTGCCGGCATCCTGGTTCAGGAATAGCACGTCTTCCCCCTGATCTGGATGTTCCGTGTTCGAATCCCGGTGTTGTTCTGTGTACTATCTGTGAGGTGTGTGAATGTGCCCCTCTATAAAAAGGGGTTGTGCAAACGAATGGTACGCAGGAAGTAGTTAAGTCGTACTCTTGGCCTCAGTTGGCGCTACTTTAAAAACAAGAGACGCTCAATCGGCTTGAAATCGCTGCCGGCCGTCATCTCACTTGCCAATGGCAAATGGCATTAGTAACAACAAAAACAATCGTCATATTTAGACGAATTCGGTCCAAAATCATATGCAAGTGTCCGCAAAACAGATTTTGATTGAGTCCAAATTGACGCATGCCTTCATTTCCTTTATCTAATCATTGATTTTTTTTTGCTCAATTTAATCTATTCACATATACCTGAATATAAAGACCAACAGAAGGTATAGCAACAATTCATGATATTATTTTGTCTACATTTGATACACATTTACAATACTGAAGTCGTGCATTACAATTTGCCCGAAAAATTTTGTGCGAAGTTATGTAACATATGTTTAGTTAGTATAGCAATATTGAGCATCGAAAAGTTACATGAAAATGAAATCTACGATGGCATATTTCAAGTTATCATGTGAGAGCATTATTGTTTTCAAGTTATTAATTGTCTTAATTAATGTAAGTCGTTAACCCGTTATATATATATATATATATATATATATATATATATATATATATATATATAATGAAAAACACATTTAAATGATTTGTTGAGAATAAATAGCAAAGTCGTGGCCGAAATCATGGAGAATGCAGGTTGAATTTTTAGTTCTTTTTATTCCATCACGGGAGGAGGCATTATTTACAAGCGAAGCGACGTGCACAACACAGAACAACACTACACGGAATTGACGAAAAAGTTAAGAGTAAAAAAGGGGACGAGAAATCATTATCGCTGGTCTTAAATACCAAGACTTTGATAGGAAAATATTTTTATAGAGTTTCTAAAATCAGATTTCTGTGGGGATTTCCATGTTTCACAGATAAGAGGTAAGGGAAACACAGGGATCTTTCTAAAAGTATTTTGTTTAGGTCAGCAATTTTCATCTCTCCCACGGAGTGTGAGAAAGTAACAGGCGTTTAGCTGTTTCAGCAATTTTACACATCTTCTCTTGAATTAATTAGCTAGAGCGAGTGAAATGGATCATGAAATAAGAGAATATTTTAGACTGATATTACTATGGGCTGAATTAAGACAGGGCTTTTTAAATTAATTAGGATTAAAATTAAGAGTTTAAAAATATCATTACATATATATATATAAAACTTTTATTTTTTATTTTTTTGTTGGCAAACGAAGTTTTTTTTAGCTCGACCGATTTTGAGATGAAATAACAGTTATGTCGTCATAGTTCTACTTCAACCTTTTAAAAACGCATCTGCTGTGAAAGAGCATATGCAATAATAAGGCAATATTGGTAAAAGCATACCAAACTTTTTAAAACGCATCTGCTGTCAAAGAAGCATACATAATAATAATGCAACACTTGTAAAAGCAGATACAAAAATTCTTCAACCGATAATTTCCGAGTTTGAAAAAACACTTTTTTTTCTAGAATTATATCTGTCTCTATCGACTGATATAACAGTTCAATAATATTTTGAACTAGATAGATGAAATTTGGTGAATTAATTTTACACCAGATTTATATATTTCTAACAACTTTTGAATGGCATCCGTTCAAAGGAAGTCTGTCAGGTTATCTGAGTACATGTGACCCCGATAACGAAAAAATTAAAAATAAAATTTGGTACACAGACTTTAGCATCAAAACTATAGTTCCGTTTTAAATGTTGAAAACAGTCAAACAAATGATTAACCATCTGTCGGTCTGTTTTTTTTAATGCATGTAAGTGCATTTCTTTAAAAACCTAATAATTTAAAGGGATTAAATTTGGTTTATTTTTTGCATTTAAGGTCTTAATGTAATTCTTATCGAATCATCAACGAAATTTACCAAAGCGTTGAATATTTGTCTTAGTGTACTTTCATGTACATGTAAACGTAACAAAAAGTTTTTAAAAAATGGCGTCAATCCGCATGCTGTGATTTATACCAAAAATCACACTCTAGATTCAGTAGAAATGCTAGATTCATGCTAAACATCTATATTTCTTAATTAATTTTAACAAACTATATTTTAACTATGTTGTCTATACTTTTAACAAACTTTTCATGCTTAGGACTCTTGTCCAAGATTAATTTTTGTTTTTGTTTTATGCAGTGAAAAGAGATAAACCATATTTACAAGAGAATATATGAAAAAATTTTAAGGGGCATAGAATGTATTGTTCATAGACCATTTTTATACCACTTGGATATTAAAAAAAATAAACGTTACAGTGATTGCAAGTTCTTTCTACCACATTTTTTTCTGTTTTTAATATTATGAAATATTTAAGTTTTTTTCGTTTTAAAGTATATTTTATAAACATTCTTTTCATTTGCTTTATTTACTTATTTATATTCCTGTGTTCCGAAAAAAGAAGCCTTTTTTTAATGCATATTGTCGCTGCTATGTCATTAAAAAGTAATTTTTTTAAAAAAGGAGTGAATGAATCATATTTAAAATATTAACATGATGCTATATTTCGGATAAAGATGCGTATTTCTTTTATTTGTTTATTCGCTCGTTCACTTTGCTTCTTTGAATTTTCATATTTAATTTAATCTTTAATAATCTTTGAAATATAAACGTTATATAAATGTTTTTTTATAATTTAAAAAATGTAATTATTTAAAAGCTCAATAAAACTTTCTACTATACAAAAAAAAGTTTTTTAAAAGCATTTCAATTCAAGAAAAATATTTAAATTTCTTCGAAAACAACAACTAAAAAATGAAAATAAATTAAACTTTTTAAAGAAGTATTTAAAATTAAACTACAAAATCAAAAGCTGATCTCTTAGAGCGCAAATTTTATGTTATCATACAAGGAAATTATTATTTTTAAAGCATTATTTGTCTTAGTTAATTTAAATCATTAACT
>JAOUZG010004491.1:3468806-3539935 GCA_026289955.1 Argiope argentata | reverse complement strand
CTTGTTGTTGTATTACTGGAATGGATAACACTCTAATACAACAACAAACAGTACTAATTATTTTTGTATTATTTTAAGATTTTCGAAAAAATTGTGTATTTAATTAAAGAACGGTCTATTGGCAAAATTTTTTTAACATATTCTCATAAACAGTTTCTTTAGCGGGAGGATAAAATACATGCGTAGAATAAGAATACATTTAGAGATTCACTAGTAGTTTTACTTAGAATTTTTATCTCCGAGAATGTTGTTGGTAAAGGAACAAATAAAGAAAATGAAATTATTTCGAACTGAGATACCAGCGAAAAAACGAAAAATTGCTTGAAAAAGAAAACTGCTTTTTAGTAACACATTCAAAGAAAAACTATTTCGTGAATGAAAATACTTTTGAATGTCAAAGGTAGTACGGATTATTTAATTTTGCATTCTTTTATGGAATTCAAAAGATGCTTAGAAATGTGTTCGATTAAAAAGGAATAATTTTAGTTAAATTCTTCTGAAATGCATATCTAATTTTTACATGTATCTTAGAATCTTAATTATCCTTACTTATCTTAATTTCTAAAAATATAGATTTGCTACAACCCTGTGAATATGAATATAATCATGATCATTAGGGTTAAAATAATTGGGGAAGTAGCTTAAGCAGAGCAAAGAATGCACTTAAGGATTTCTTTGATATCAAAACTGTAAAGCAATTTTTGCATATGTATAATTTTATTCGTTAGAATTTCTTGTTTTATAGCAAATATGTAACACCAAATTTATTCCTTTTCATGCTCTGTTGTTCTCTTTTCTATCTCTAAAATAAAACCTTCCTCTCCGAAGTGAACTTACTTGAAAAGCCTAAAATTCACAAAATAATGAGGATCACAGGCAAAGAACCATCTGATAATCCATTTTTAAATACTTTTATTGGAGTTTGTTTTTCATGTTTAAAAAGACATTTTGCTATCGAGTTTTTCTCACATAATGTGGTAGAGTTTTTCTTTTTAGAGAGGAGTGAATTACTTTCAGATTTTTAGTATTTAACTATCAGTTAATCGATTAAATTAATTACATTTTCATTAAAAGGTAGTGGCGCCACCTGGTTGAGAATTATTCTTAGATTGAGAAACTGAAAATAATAAAGGAGTTTCTACTGTTTTCTATTGTAACAAATGGGTATTTATAAAAACTGTTTTGGGTTATAATAATATTTAACTAATTTACTGTGCCTATTCTCTTTATTTAATAGTAAATGCTCTAATTCTAAAACAGATACTCATGCCTTCTTCCAATATCATCATCTAATAGTTGCCAATTCATTAGAGAGGAATTTTATTTACCAATAAATAATAACTAACAGTAATACTTAGACATTGTCTTTATATAAAGCCTCTGGTCAAAATTTGAGCAATTCGAAAATGAATCTGTACATTTCGCAGATGACTTTGAGAAAAACTTTAGAAGCATCTATCCACGCCTACCAGAGGAAGTAGTCGCTATATATCTGAATCCAGGTCTTGGGGGACTACCACTTAAGTTTTCTACGACATTTGGTGAGAAAATATTGCCTGTCTTCCAACTTCTTGCGGAAAACTGGATCTGATAAATTGCTCCTCAGCGAGTCTGTCAAATAGACGATCTCAAGGCGGAGGTAACAAATTACCTCTGCTCAGTCTTAACTTCTTTCTTTACGCCTATTGTGTGCTCTTGGTTGGTGGTTTTATTTATTTCGCAATCTTTTCCTAGGATTATGGAAGATTGCTGCCTCTTCATCCAACAATGGTGTGCTGCGGGAACTTGGCGACCAATTCATTGTAGACTTAATGACTCGATCATTTACTTTGCATCAAACACTTTATCACTAAATAGTGGACAGATTTCTCAGCTTTCGCCACGGAGGCAATTTTAAGCGATAAGGACAAATGTTTGAGTCAAAAGGGCATCAATATTAAGCTTTTTGGCTCAAACTCAATATCAATATCATGCTACTAAAATAAGGGTACAATGATCATTTCAAAATGTCTGGAATAGACTAATTGGGATATGCTGTATTTGAGCACAAGGTTTTTCATATTGTTTGATGAATGGTTGAGACATGGTTTTCACTAATTTCTATGTTCTCTTTAACTATTCTCTTACTGCTCTTTGAGCTCTTTCATTAGTCATACTAAAATGAGAACATGAACCATAAAAAAATTAAAGAAAATATAAAATATAATGAAATCTTCGACCGTAAATTCGAAGTTATCATGTGAGAAAATTATTATTTAAGTTCTTATTTATCTTGATTTAAGTCATTACGCAATTTAGACCAGTTTGAAACAATCACTAGACTTCTCTATCTGTCTCTATCCCTCTATAATATGTGATAATTTTTTTAAACTTTCATTTTTGATTTTTCTAGCTGGTAAACATAGCTTTGGAGCTCGACCGATTTTGAGATGAAATAACAGCTATGATGTCATAGTTCTTCGTTCAGCCTTTTAAAACGCATACGCTGTCAAAGAAGCAGACGAAATAAAAAAAACCCATACTGTTAAAAGCAGGTCAAAATTTTTAAAAACGCATATACTTTCAATGAAGCATATATATTAATAATGCAATACTTGTAAAAGCAGGTAAAAACAATCTCCAATCGATAATTACTGGCGACCCATAATCTTTATTTTTTGCACGTACATTTCTGAGACACCAGACCCTCCTGACCAAAACAGTATCATGTTATCGCATGATTAAAAAAAAAAAAAAAACTTATGAAGTATTATTATCTGACTAGACAATTTTCATTTGAATCTAACATTAAATACTTTCTTATTATAATAAGGCCTACAGTTATTTAAAATGGCATTCTTTTTAAAGAAATCGTACAGATTTGAAGGATTATTTTATTAGGGTTAAAAACGTTATTAATGATGCTTATGGCCTTTCTCCCACGCAATCCTCGTATAGTGAATGACTAAATCCCCGCTATAATACTGCGGTTATTTACAAAATGAAAATCATCAGATCATACACGAACCTTAAAACACAGAATTACATACTCTAATCTAAGACCAACACAACCACGCCCTCTTCTACATTCTTTTAGGAATGCGACAACTTATTTACCTTAATGAGAGAATTTTTGTTTTCATATTTCATGTGCCCTCTCTCCAGAGGGAATATGTTCTAATGATGAAAGAGTTTAAAATTGGTAAACGTATAGAAATTAAATTTAATTTAATAAAGTAATTAATTTATTTACGATTCTTTTATCGAAGATTCATTCATCTTCCCTTGTAATTCTTTTTATCTCAATATCTTAAATGGTTTTTAACGGTAAAACATTTCTATATGAATATAGAACTTTTGACCTGACTTTTAGGATGAAACGCAATGTAGAAATAGAAAAGCAGCCACATGCCGCCATTTTTTTTATTCTAAGAATTCTGAATTCGTGTAGATTCTATTCGTATTTGCGATAATGTACTTTTGAAGAATGATATGTAGCTTAATAAATGGATAAGCCATTCGTTGATGTATTACTGTCAAGCAACTTAATCCCCTTAATCCATCTCTCATATATAGATAAAGATGAGATGGGCGTATATAGAGCCAATCAATCTTATGAGACGTGGAAACAGATTTAAATCTTTTGTTAACTACCCCTTTGTAATAATTCATCTTCCTTTCTCCAATGTCAATTGACCCAGCTTATCTCCCCCTAATGATTTGTAAAGAAGCTGTCAAAGACATGATTCATATCGTCAATCTGTGGATGAGGTCGTCATACCACCAACGACGCTGAAGCTTTGGGCAACTATTTACGCGACCCCTGCCCACCATTTTAATCAGAGATCGGAAGGAAATTGGAAGTACACGACCAAATTGCAAACATTATCGAAATGCCATAATTGGCTCTCTGCTAGAAATCACTTATTTCGCATTTGTTATTGATTTCCCACCCATTCTACCATTTTTCTGTATAACCATAACCAACTGCTACTTGCCTGCGAATTGGAAATTCAATTGCGTCATCATATATACCAGCTTCTACCGTTTCTTTGATATTAATCGAGATTACATCGAAAATTTCAATAACTGTAGAACTACGGATAAAATTAAAATTTCCATGAAAACAAATCTTTCTTCTCCAACTTGCATATCGACGTTTTTTTTTCTTCATTGAATTCTAATACCTTTAATCTCAATTTAAATTTTTTGACTTTAACAGAATTTGATTTATTCTTATTTTCGAATCGGATAAAATATACATTCTTCCACAGATAAATCATTTTAATCTGAAGTTTGCACAGATTAACGGAAAGAATGATTAATTTTTGCTTTGTCAACTGTTTGAAAAAAATATTATTGAACAATCAAAGTGGATGTGGTTTTATAGAGAATGTTCTTATGTTAAAAACTAATAATGAAGACGGTTTTGCTGTTAAATTTAACTCTCATATTATATTATAGAAACATTAATTCATCCTTAATTATTAATATTATTCCTTGTATTTATTTCAAAAAAATATTTCTTTTTATTTTTTTTTTCTGCTGTGAATTGTAATTTATGAAGTAGAAGCAGACGATTTATTTTGTTAGCTATTTTAATTAAAATACGAGTTTAGAGTATGGCCATTGGCAACGAAAAATAGCACTATATATTATTCTTTTTTTCACATGAGTTGGTTTATGTATTCCTGAGCTGAGTAATGGAAAAAACGTTTTTATAACGCCATAAGATGGATAGAATATTTCTTCAAAGAGTTTTCAGTTATTTAATGAGTTCGTCTGCTACGAAAAATGCGTATAAGTTTGTTCTTTGCTACTAATTTGATGTAAATAGAATGTATATTTGTACATAACCAGAGCTGCATCATTTATAAGAATGCATTTCACTTCTGATTCGAAAATTGAACATGCGCCAAACGCATAAATAATGAGTTCTGATTCATAATATTTACTGAAACTTTTTTTTCTCTTTGATATGGGAAATCTTATGATAGAGCACATCATTAAGCCTTTTAAAAGATTTTTATAGCATGAGTTTCCTAGGAAAGTTATCATTTTTCTATATAAAGAACGTTTCTACAGACGCGAATACTTCATGTTCTAGAATATGACAGCTTTCAATAATTTAAAGCCATTCCAAATAGAAATATTTGGCGTATTATTTTATTATCATGTCAGAACTTGATGTTATTTTGGGAATGAGGTTTGTAGCGTCAACAAAAATCCGTAGGCGAAAAATTGAAATTTTCTTATCTGCACGAACCTCTCAAAAAATCAGATTTTAATAACGCGTTGTCATTGCATTACAAAAGCTCCGATTTTTAAAAAAAATAAGTTAATGACTTCAGCAAACAAAACCAAGAAAAATGACATTTTGAGAGCGTGGTTATGTGAAATGATATAAATGGGAAATGGGATATTTTTTAAATAACAAATGCGAGACAAAGTTTTTTGAATCGTAAGCAATACTAAAGTGACTCATTCAATGAAACAATGAAAATGAATAAAAATATAATTTAACTTGCACGATCACGTGGCGCTTGCCCGTCCAAGAAATGATGTTCTGACATGATACATTGAAATATGCATAGCAGATTTCGTTTTAATCTTTTCTTTGTTTATTATCGAATTAAATTACCTTAATATGCGTACTGCTTACTACGTGTGCATGGTTTTAAAATTAGTTGATGATGTAGTGATATAAATTTTATCGAATTGATTTACAGACAAGAAAAAGAAATACATCTAATTAGGCTAATAAGAATAGTGTTTATTTAATCAAATCAAAAAATGATTTCTGTTCAGATTTAATGGGAAGTTTTTCTTAAAGATATTGTTATCCCTATTGTGTAAGAAGACAAATAGTACTTAGATGACAAATACTTCCCCTGAAATATTATTTTAAAATAAAAAGCAACTGCGAGTATCTTATATGTTACAGAATTCTCTTTGGACGCACTTTATGTTGATAAAACATGCCTCATATCTTCCCTTATTTGAACATATAATACAATCATTACTATTTTATTTAAGTAAGGAAACTGAGAAAATTTGACCTAAAGAAAATGAAATTCCTCTGTGGATGGAAAAACTTATGCATGTCGTACCTCTCAGATACTTATTTTTTAATGTTATTTCAATTAATAATTAAAATAAATGTCCAAGAATAGACGAATTAAAATTTTTTAAAAGCACGTGATATATCATATACTTAATATGTTCTCCCCTAAAAAATTTATAACAGCATTTTGCTGCTTACGGATTAAAATATTAAATATTACAGTTAACGTGATTAATTGGTTAGCAATTATAGTTAATTAATTATTAATAAAAACCAATTAACCACATATACCGGAACAGATTGTATTAAAAGTTATATCATATGTTACTATCTTATTTTAAATAACCTTTAAGTTTGAATTTTTGCTTTGTATCTTATGTTCGAGATAACGAAATAGTATTTTTAAAAATTTATCCATTAATACACTTTATTAATGGATAATTACTTTAGTTAATCATAGTTTATACTTAAAACTCTTTGGATAATTATTTAAACCTGTTTTAAAAAAATAGCTGATTTTTAAAGCTTTCAAAGGAGAAATAAATATCCTACATTTGATTGTTTTAGATTTCTCTAAAAAGAAGTACTTCGAGACAAAAAAAAAAGTAAAGAACAAAGATATGCTGGCTACGTTTTTGAAAATGGTGGTCCAGAAAGGATGTCAGAAGAATTCTTTCAGAAGACGACATTCCATGCTCCTTAGACCGGAACGGCTATCAGAGAACGAAAGGGTGAGTTTGACTTTTCTGCAGCGTGGGAATCTAATTCTCTTTGAGAGATTTGGGATTCTAATTCTTTTTAGCATTCAAAGTTGGGGGGGGGTGGAGGTTAGAATAAACATTTTGCAAATAAAAGGCGCCGAATAGTGAGGAGGGAGGAAATTCTGAAGAGAAAGGGATGCTTAACTATTCTTTTCCCTCCCCCTTCAGATGTCACTTTTAACAATACAGGAAAGCTCTTTCAAATTACAATACATTATGTTTCACACACTTATTGGCAATGTTTTTCGCAAAGGCAGCATTACTCTGGGCGCCAAATAGACGCCATAGTGCTAACTGCTTCCAGGTACTATGCTACTCTCAGGTACTTCCCAAAGGTAAAAAATCAGGTGACACGAATCTCTTTTAAGTGTTCTACTTTTGAGATTCCAACCGACCAAATATAAGAAAATAATCCATCATTGACTATAAATACTTTCGATTCCTTTAACTGCATATATTTGTTAGAAAATCTTACAAACGATTGAAAAATGAACAATGAAGTAATGAAGCTTTATTTAATTCCATAGCATAGTTCAGAGATTTTCGCAACGGAGATTTAATGAAACGAAGTTGTTTTCCAAGTTATCATTGCATTTTGAAATGAAGGATTTATCAGAGAATGAGTTGTTTAGATCCCCTCTGTTTCCATTTCTTGCATATCGAGTCTGAAATTTCTAATATACAATATAAAGGAAAGATTGTAATCATTAAAAAATATAATCTAGATTTTGACGAATCTTCCTGTTTGAGGCCTCCGTGAATTAGAAAAATACATTTTTTTGGTATTATTTCTTGTCTGTCTGTCTGTAACGAAGATAATTCAAAAATGTTTTGAGCTAGACGAATGAAATTAAGTATATGATTTTTAAACTTAATTTGCAGTTTACTGTCAAATTTTGAGCAAAATCCATTCACAATAAATCTGTCTATTTGACAATTCGATTACAAGGGAATTCTATAACTACAGAATCCAAATAGCTGTGTATATGAAATTTGCTATGGAAGGTTAGGATTTAAAATATTATCAAATTTTGAGCCAGAAAGGATTAAATGTCTGTCGATCTATTTTTTTGTGTGTAAGATAACTCAATTTTTGTGTAGATTTTGTTCTTTATTTTTTTAAGACAGCTGGAATTTTTTTAAATCGGTGAAATTCTGCATAATATCTTGTCACTACAACAGTAGTCTTGTGTAAATTTTGGGTTCATATGATAAATAGATAAATTCGTAGCTATTGCTCGCTACTGCTGTGCAAGTTATTTTCTGCCTTATATAAGATCCATAATTTTATTCGGCTAGGGGAGGGGAATAATAATCAATTGGGGAGTATGCAAAAAAGCTTTGGAGGAGACCACTCTCTCTAGTTTTGAATTACGATGCGTCATTTAAGAAATTCTATTTCAAAATTTTATTTTTATCTTACTTGTGATTATAATGAACGAAACCCTTTATCCCTTCTGCCTATTTTGTATGAACTTGAAACAGATTTATAACAGTTTAGTTTTGCTTTTAGTTATTATTTAATAAAATCATTTGTTACTTAACGAGTCATTTTCTTTATAAAAGCTCTGAAAAGGATTTGTAGGGCAAAGAGTGATTGTGAAGGATCATTCTTAGTTTATTGAAATCAAATCAAATATTCATAACTTTTCTCAGGCAGAACGATTTAGGGACAAATTCGCTAAAAAACTTAAGCGATTATTAGTGAAGTAACAAAAAAGTCTCTTTTTTAAATTGATAAATGTGTTAATAATTTAACTACAACGCAAAATTTAATATTCTGAAATGTAGGAATATAGACATTTATCCTGCTTTTCAAAATAAATATTTCTATAAGATTATCTTTGAAGAAATAATGTAATTTTTTTTATTTATATAATTTTAAATTGCATACCCCTAAATTAAGAATAAGGGAAAAAAAGGGGGATAAATCTTATAAAAGATTTTAAATCCTGAGGAAAGAAAACTAATTATATTAATCTAAAGCTACTTTTTTTTCTAATTATCATATTTTTTTTATAAATTGATAAGGGTCAAATATCGAATGGATTTCAAGTCTTCGAAAGAAACTCTCCACTGTAATTCGACGAAATTTGCCGGAAGAACCCTTATGACTAATACAAAACATTTAATGAAATTTGAAAACTACATAAAACTTGAATATCGAATGACTCTGCTTTCAATTCACGCATTTTTTTTAAAGATACATGATTGCTTTCAGTATTTTTTACAATTATTCATTGCACTTTATTATTTTCATTTTAAATTAAGATTCAAATTTTACTGACGCTGACAGAAAAGTAGAGAGAGATGCGTAGTAAAATGAACAAAGTGACTTAAGGCCTGCATAATAGAATGTGGGAATTGACTATCAAAATTTGAAGCTTAAAAATAGTTTGTTCAAGAAGCTATTAAAATACAAAGTTGCATAAAATATTTAATTGAAACATTTAACGAGCAATTCTGGCGAATCGGCCGGTAATCAAAGGCAGCTAGTATTTTCATATTAGCGTTCCACCATTTTAATTAAACAATACAATCAACTACTTAGGAAGAGTAAGGAAGGGAAATGACAGTACAGCATTAGACAATGTGCCGTTCAGACCAGACTATTCCTTTCACCAAACCAACCCAACTGGCGCCAAGCTCTTTGACGCCGTCGCCAATTGCTCTCCCTTCCACGCTTCCAGCCACGTTCGCTCGCTTGTATCAATATGCAGACAAGCATGATTTTCATATTATTTTAACATTTAGATCGATTTCTCTAAGATAGAGCACAAAAATAGTAGAATAGATTTAATGTAGCTGAAATTATTTCTATCGAACTTTGAAGTTTAAATTTTTTTATAAAATCGCAGTTAAAATAGCGAGATTTATAGCCACTTGTGATACAGAACCAACCTCATTTTCAGCATTAAGACTCTTAAAGTTATGCAAGTGGTCGTACCAATTACTATTTGGGCGATTTTGAAAATCGCAGCAGTCATATGTTGCCATCTTTTGTATTCAAAGCCTAGCTCTAATTTATTTTTTACATTACTGCTGTGAATTTTTTCACTAAAAACTCATTACAGTAAACATGCATTTATTCTAAATGTCACTCTTTACATTTATGTTTCTAATTTCAGATGAAAATAAACTACGAAGGAGAAAATGAATAAATAAATCTGATTTGAACTAATCGATTGATTTTACAAGTTCAAGTCTAATTATTGGTAGATAGAATACAGTTGTTTTTAATCCTCGTTAAGAAGCAAAAATTATATGTTTTAGTAATTCAAAATACTAGTTTAGTCTTTGATGACCTTCTCTTTGTCTACCTGCAAAGATCTAAAAAAATTTGTAAGCATGGGAATGAATATGAATGAATAAAGAGTAATTTTATTATGTTTATTTAAAACATTATTGGATATTTTGTATGTAAAGCAATGCTAAATGAAAAGACAGCATTTATTTATTACAAATATCCAGAAGTTTGGCTATGACACCATTAGATTTCTAGCCTTCCAATAATGTCAGAGATACAAAGGAGGAGGTAGAGTATTTGAAGATTTAGTGTTTACTGGGATGCACTTCGGGGTAGCCTGCTACATTACACCCCTAAAAAGTCAATATTTTCTGTATAATTTAAATACCATAAAATATTTGTCCTTCATTAACTTTTCTATCAATTATAAAAGTTTTTATTTGCCCCCTCCTTCTCAGATTAAATATATACGACATTTGATATGAAGTTGAAAGACGATTGTTTCTTCGTCGGATTAATATTTAGCGATCGTTAAACTATATTTATTTTCCATTTTATGCCCCACGCTCGATATATCAATGAGGGTTTCCTAATTTTAAATTGTGGTCAGTAGATAAGGGATGACACTTCATCGAACATCCCCTCTTCAAACTTTCATACCTCACTAGAGGGAGTGCATTTAGAATCCTTTTAATGTGTACCAGAACCGTTTACTCTTTAGATGAATCTTGGAGTCTCAGATCTCACCCTTAAGTAACGAATCGATGTTGAGAGATAACAAAAATGATAGAAATTTTTGCAAAATAGCAAAGCATTAGAAATTTTGCGTTTTATATTTGAATTATTGTTACATTGACAAATGAATTTTGATCCTGAAAGATTTTTTAAAAAATAGAGCAAAAAAAAAAAACCCTTTATGGGTTTATATTTATAAGTTTCTTCAAATACTTTTAAAATATAATTTTTTAAATCAAGAACTTCATGGTATTATTTTTCTCTACATTCATTAATTCTAGCTTTTATTTTTTTTAAAAGTTGTTTGAATACTTAATTTCGTAACAAAAATATTATTATTTCTTTCTTAGCTAAATAATTATTACAACTTTCAATATTTCATAGATCTACATTTCTTCATATGATCTTTTGAAACGCCATTTTTTTTTAACTAGAAAAGATTTTAAGGTATTTATTTCTCTAATTTCATTTTATCAAATTTCTATCTTTTAAAAATCTCTTAAATTGGTAAAAAAAAATATTCAGATGTTTCGTTTAATTGAGCGAGAAAAGTTTTAACACTTTGATTTCGCGAAACGATTCCAAACTGCTTTCTCCAATAAATGCTATTACGTAAGTGTGAAGTTTTAGAAAAAATATTTAATTTATTTTTTTAATGTAAATTTTGCAAAAATAGCTTAATTATTTCTTTCGAAGCATTAACATTCATATATTTTTGAAATAAATATGTAAGTGAATAATGCATTACTAAGTTTGTGCTTCTTCTTTTTATTATTATATGTTTTTATACTCGTGTATCATCCATCATATAATCTTACTTTAGAATATATATATCAAAATTCTAAGCGTGAAATATAGATTTTATGATACTATTTTTAGCCCAATATTTAATATTACTAATACAATCAAAACAATAGAAAAATCTTTAAAAAATATATTTGAAAAATTGCTGCAATTAGTATTTTTTTTTTCAAACAGAAAATATTTTTATCTTTATATTTTTAAAAATTATTTTCAAAGCGGAAAAAAACCCCTCTATTTTCGTTTGGATAAAAAACTAATAGTAATAACTTTTCGTTAATGAGTTTGAAAAAAATGAATCTATTACTAAAAGTTAAAAACATTTTATTAAAAAATAATCTCTCCGATATGCTTCTTTCGATGTTTGTTTGAATCAGCTTCAGTATTGCAGTGCCCAATGTCTATTAATTTAATGTTCGAAAGAAACGATAACTTCTAAATTAAAAAAAAAAAAACTAGAACTCTACTCAAACATACCAAGGTTCAATTGTTTTTCTTTATCGAATTCTTGACTAATATTTTACCTATGAGTTTATTTAACTATAAATATGTTTCTTAGCCGATTTCTTTTCTTTTTCTTCTCTTTCTTTCTTTTCTTTTCTTTCTTTCTTTCTTTTTTTTTTTTTGTTCAGCGAAGTTTTGTTTATTTTATGTTTTAAAAATTGCCATTTCCCATTAGGTTGATTAAGCTGAACATAAATGTCCACACGCATGGAATTTTTGATTAAGTACCACGGTTCTAAACCGACAACCTCCAACACTAACAAAATAAAATAAAAAAAATGCCAAAACTTGAATATAACAGAAAAAATAAAACCAGAAACATTTAATGAATAAAATATGATTGATCAAGTATTAACCTTAAAGGGAGGGGGGAAAGGAAAGGTAAAGAAGGGTGAAAAGAAGTAGAGGAAGAAGAGGGGGGGGGAGAAATGAAAAAAAAAGGCAGTAAGTGTATGCAAATTTAGTAGGGACTATCCTCCGGCCCGTTCAACTTCGGTGAGGCTTCAGCGACGCCGTTAGGGTGGTGAGATATAGTATTCTCGACTTGCAAGACCCCATGGGTAGGCTATGTCGGAACACCCATACCCCGTAATAATTATACCCTGGAGAATATATACAGCTGGAAAACGTCTTCTTTTGCTGCATTTTTAACCACGGCTCCTAATTCATAATCCGTCTTAACAGCTAAAAAGATTGAAGGCATGCTGCTAAAGTGGGAATTGTAAACATGATGGACAGAAGAGGCGGGTTAATGGCGGCTCTTCACAGCTTGACATTCCATACCGACAATCGCTCTTTTCAAAAGGGAAAGACCCTCCACATTAATGCCAAGACTACGTATCCGCCTTTAACATGCGCTCTGACTTTCCTATTATTCCTTTATCTAATAAACGTCAATCAATTTACTATCAGCATTACTAGCGAATTGGGGCCCCCAGCTGTTTCTTTGATGCCTTTCTCTAATTTTCCGAAGTTTCAGACACTTCTCACGAAAGATGGAACCCTATTTATTTCATGCGGGAGAAACTTGAATAGCACCCCTCCCCTCATACCTGAATGACGCTTCCCTCACTTGAACGAAGTGGATTCGCTTGAATGGATGCGATAATAACAAACTCGTTAGCAAAAACTTGTCACTAAAAGTCTTTCGAGGTCTTTGTTGAATGTCCATAATTCACAATCCTGCATTAGTGCTTTTTTTTTTTTCAAAATCGATTTCAGTTACATTAGTTATATTAAGTAGCCTTTTCTTGTGTGCTTATTTTTTTTAATGTAGTTATAATAATTTTCTAAATTTTCAAAAAATAATTGATATCATTCTCAAATGCAAGTAATTTTAAAGGACATTTCGCATTCTCTTTAAGGTATCCGAACATGTGCGGAGCATTTTTTTTTAAAAAACATGGTGTAGGCATACTTAAACTAGATTTCTGGGTCTAAGACTTTTCAAGATTAGCAATAGAATGTCAATTATTTGAAATAAACCTTAATAATTTTTGAAAATTGACATTTAATAGCATAAATTTATGCAAATTCTTAAAAACTTCAAGTTGGTTACACCAAAAACTATTATTCTCATCCAAACAATATTTATACCAAAATAAACTACATAGTTTTGTCTAGAGAATGAGTTACAAGAACATGGATGTAATGATAAATAAATATTTTAGAGCCTGTCGAAGATTAGTCAATTTTTTGTCAATTTATGACGTTATTATTCAAACAATAGGCTGTTAATTTTAAAAAATAGTCATTCAATCTAAATTCTTTTACTTCATATCCTAGAAAATAGTATAAAGACAAAATTCACCAAATTTCATAATAATATGATTATTCTATTTTGAGTTATTTGATTTGAAGTGAGCAAGAAGTAAGTAAAATTCTATTTTGAGAAAAACGCATTTAAAGTATATATTGACATGTTTTAATAATATATTATGTGTGCACATACTAAAAATTCACTAAATTTATAGGTTATACCGTCTTCCTCCTCAGTTTTAATTATTTTTCTTTTTTAATCCTTTAATTTTTTTTCTGCATTTTTTTGCATTGGGCAATGAATGCCGCCTCGACTCATTTATTCTCACTTTGTCGTGCTCAGTGAATACTGTAACTGTATTTGCATTAGTCAACACTCCAATAACCTTAAAAATATTCAGTAATCCTATAAAATATTCTTTAAAAGGCAAATTCGTTAAAAAGCATAAATTCCTCTTATCTGATGGTTTTAAGCCCAATTAAGACATCCTTAGGTATAAACTTCCTCAAATCGCCATTGAAACTCTCATTGGCATTTTGTGTTTTTCTGTTTATTTCCAATTTAGTTTTAAATTTTCAGTATTTAAAACTAAATTTGTGTTTTTAATAAGTTTTAACATCTTTTTGGTCTTTTAAATCGATGCTTCTGGTTATTTAACTGTCCACTTCCGGTTTACTGATGATTACGTAAATATCAATAATTGCACTTCTTATTAAGGTAAAGACAAAAGTAAACCTGTTTTGGATAGACCAAAGATTGTTCTAATAAATGATTTTTTAAAAAAATGTCATTTTTTAGAAAGTTGACTTTTTTAATGTGTTATTAAAATGAAATAAATCATTTTCTATTAATATATTTTTTTTAAAAAAACAAAGAGATTGCATCATAATACTTTTGGGACAGCTTTAATTTTTTTCTCTCAAAATAGGTTAAGATTTGGATGATTTTTGTATTAAATTAAGTAATTTTGTATTAAGTTAAGAATATTTAACAGAGTGTTAATTCTGTAATACGCAAAAAAAAAAAAAAAAAAAGCTTAAACTATTTCTCAGAACACATTTATATTTTAAAATTAGTTTCAAAGTAACCTCTCAGAAAGAATGTTCAAAATAATTATAATATAAAAATATACTTACCATTGTTTATCATTAATTTACTATGACAATAGTATTAAATATCATTTACGTTAAGAAATGAAGGTGCGGTTTTAGTTTAACCCCCTCTTGGCGCACTTTTCAAAACTCGCCAACCATGAATCAAAGAGAAGAGCACAGGTAATCTCTTCCGGTCAAGGAGAAAGATAACGTAGGGTTGCCATAATAAAAATAATGGGGCTACCAGCGTCGACGCATTGTTACCATGTTGGCAAAGAAGTGGGTTACGCTACACAAATGCTTCTTATTTTCTCCAAATGCAAACAACAAAAAAGTACAACTGGGAGATATAAACAAAATGAAGCAAAGCAAAGTAAACCCAGTTTGTAGAACACGCAGTAGCAATTGTATGTGAAGATTATTTATCATTTAATGTATTTCTTCTAATATAGAATAATCTTTTATTTAATGTAAATAGTTCATGAAACGTATGGTATACCAGCAACTTTTAATTTGCATAATATATACTTAAGAAATAGTCTTACACTGTTTTTTTTTAACTTCATTGCGCTTTGCACTTGCCCAATTTTTATCTTTCTATCTATATTTTATGCACATGATATTTATTTTTCAATTATATCACAGGTAATATCAGCAATATTTTAAAATGGAGGCACTAAAAAAATCCAACATTGCTTCAATCTGACGTTAAATCTCCTTTGTAAATACAAAAATATCAAAAAAATTATTACAAGCCTTTTTAATAGTTATTTATATATCTAATCTTCTTATTCTGGTCACAACAGAGGGGGAAAATGAAGTATTCCTAACATGAAAAATACAAGGTGAAATAATCAGCTTCTTTTTAACAATTAAATAATTTGTAGCAAAATAAAGTTTAAAATATTTCAAATTTTTAAAAAAATTAAATATAGAAAGAAAAATTATATTAAAAATTTGGTATCATTAAAAGGATAATTTGTTTGAAAATCGCTCCAAAAAGGACTTTTCTACCCTCCTAGTATTTGCCAAAATTGGCTTTGTACAAATCCAGTATATACACTGAAACAAACAGACGCAAACGTTTTTTCTTTAGTTTAAGCATCAAAATTTAGTTAAAATACCACCGCATTTTCCCGCCAAATATTCTTGCCAACAGATGACATGTTTTTGTCAAACCTAGACTAATCCCTCCTTACCCCCTTTTTTAAAGACTCACACATGATTTATTGGACTTTTATGACCGGTACCGGAATGTCCGTCCTGTTCCACTATAGCACATACTGTCTAATTAAGGGGAGGGGCCTATAGCACTGGAAAAAAGCACCTCAGGTTACATTCGAGAAATGAAGAATTTTCTTGAAAGCTCGTTACTCTCTTTACTCCGGAAAGAGTGTTCTTTGCACAACGGCTAGAAAGAGGATTAGTCACGGCTGTACAATCGTGACCTCCAAAGGTCACGGTAGAATCATGTTGGGACAGGCCCGCACTCTCACCGGTCATAAAACTGCCAATCAACGTTCTTGTTTACAAAGCGGTTTTGTTATTGTAACCTCTTCTATACAACATTACACCTCTTTATACAACATTTTAAACATTATCTTAGAAGTGTCAGATTTGACGAAAGTTAGCATGATGTTTAACTCAATTTGGAATACTTAATGACTTATTGTTTAATACAGTATAGTGCATTTTAAAACAATCTGAATAGTTTCCTCTTTGTTTCCTATGAAACATGAATTGCTTTTAGATGATTTTAGTCAAAAATATATGATAAAAATCAATGAATTTCTTATGTAAATACTGCATCCGCTTCGAAAAAATAATCTGGATTTTAGTAAATACATTACTTTTCAATAAATTCCACGATTTGCATTCAATGAAAGAGTTTTGTTTCCATTAGCTTTGATTTTGTTTCTTCTTGATTCATTTGTTTAATTCAATAAGTTCAAACACTGAAATCTATGTTATTTAAATATAAGTTGTTTATTAAGTTTGAAGTATAATTGAATTATTATTGAAATGATTTGTAAGAAGGAATTAAATATAAAAGCAATTCTTGAAATACCGTAGGTAGTAAGAAATGCTTTCATTCACGGATGTTAAGTTTACATGTTATATAAGTTTTAAAAAAACCAGCTTTACAATGGAAGCGCCATTACAAATTTAAAATGTTCTGTTTGTCATCGTAAATTTAATTTCAAGGTTGTCTAATTTTTCTAAAAGTATGCAATCTGATAAAGATAAATTATTTGTTCATTATATAACTTTTCATTTTTTATATGAGATATATGTAGGAGATGTTAGTAGAATTCAAATGCAATTTTCTTTTAGATGCACTATTTAGTACTCCATAACCCAAATCTACTGCTGAAAAATAAACAGAATAAAAAGTGATTTTTACATTACTATATGCATTATATATTCTTCAGAAACTTAAAAAAAATGCAATTATTTCAGATTTTTTTTTTTAAATTTAGAGCCGTTTTAAACTTTATAGGGACCCAAAAATCCCGAAACCCTTTTCTCTTTCGTAGATTTAACTTCCATATTGTTGTATTTTTTAAAAAATCTGTACTCTGATAAAGACAAATTATTTATTCATGTTAAAGCTTTTCATTTAAAGCTTTATGAGACAAATTATTGCAAGTGCGCTTTACATCAAAACAATGCGATTTTCCAACATTTCCCAATTTTTAAGACTATTCTTTCTGTTATCCCAGATTTATTCGATTTTTTTTTTAATTTTTAGTTTGGAGAATACTTTTCTTTGTTACTTTTTTGATTAATCACTTTTTTTTTAGATTTGTCATATTTACTTCCTCGTCCAACTAGAATATTATGTTTACTTATCATTCATATGCATTTAACGATTAATAGTTATTATAAGTATTCTTCATAGGCTTCCTAAGCATTCTATTTTCACAGCATCAATGAAAAAACAAGAAATTATAGGGTTTCCAAATGAAACGTCATGAAAGGCAAAAGAAATCTCACTCAGAATATTTTAAAATAATATTCAATACATTGCAATGTTATAAAAATGAAATAAAAAATAAATGAATAAATCAAAAAAATAGTTAAAAAAAAGGCTTTCTAACATATTATTACACCATTTTCAGTTGCTATGTTCCATTAGAAGATCCCGAATTTCAATTTTAATTCGTAAAATAAAATTAAAACTGTTTTAGGAACTTAAATAATAAAACTTCCAGATAACACACACACACACACACACACACACACACACACACACACACACACAAAGAGAGGAATGGATTTTTACACGGGAGCTTATGCTTTCAATTTGATAGGCATCCTCAAATTTTTTGTTTAAAATTATTCAAAGATTAAAGAGTAGACTATTCTGACTTTAATCTAAAACTTTTAATTAACAAAATAAGACTTTCTTTCAAAATAAAAGTGAATAGTATATATATGCGTCTATCTGTCTATTTAAAACATGAACCATTGTACGTAGAGATAATAAATTTAACACAAAGATATTTATGAGAAAGTGCAATTAATTTTTGGTGAAGGGAATTTCAATGCACTTCAGTGACACCTTTTTAGAAATGCATTTTGTTATTTTAGATTTTTTTAAAAGTTTATTAATTTTTATTTAAGCTTCAATTGATGTAAAAGGTATGAGCCGGTTTAATTTCAAGTAATGAGGAGTTTCTTAACTGTTAAATTCTCTTATTGCCTTATGTGCTTATTAATTAGCTGAAATTCGTTTAAGTGATCCAAACATCTTAAAACAATTTTAATCGTCTGTGACGGTAAATTCAGGTGTTATTTTTTGGAACTGTATTTAATTATTTTAGATTCTTTTAAAGTTTATTGATTTTTATTTAAGAATTGTGTTTAGCATAGTTTGACACCGAATGAATAATACTGATAATTGATATGATTAGAAAGCGTTCTTGATAAATTTGAGCCGCTTGTTTTGAAAGTGACCTAACTCCGTTCTTCAAAGTTTTGCCGGTTACCATGGTTACGTGTCCAAGTTCATGTTGTTTATCAGTGAAGCAGCTCGGGTTGCTTATATTCAGAACAAATACGATAAATGTTTGACACATAAGTTTTCATAATTCATTAAATAACCGAGCCGTGTAGTTTGAAAGTGGCCCAACTCCATTTATAGTTACATCCAGATATTTACTATTGATAATGTTGGAAAGCAGTGATGCAGGTAATTTCAATTAATTAGTATTACAAGTTAACCTCATTTTTGGGTCAATTGCGTTAGTTCATTAAACTGTACGTTTAATGAACATAAAACTTAAAATTTTATATTAAATTTTAGAAATTATTTCATTTATGAGGAAGAACAGAATAAGACCATTTAGTTCAGATAGTGAAGAAGAAATAGTAATAAATAATTTTTAAAAAATCGAAAAATTAAAAGAGTTATAGAACAATATTCGTCTTCAGATGATGAAGATCCGAATAACAATGGAGAAAAGATTGATGCACCATACATCCAAAAAGTGCGAAAGATTAAACGGAATTCAGGAAAAAGATATTGCACTCAAACCGAAAATATTGTTCCTGAAAATTTTTTCAAAAACAAAGATTGTGGTTGTCGGAATGCTTGCACAAACAATTACTATGAAGAAGAAAGAAAGAATATTTTTGAGAAGTTTTGGGGTTTGGCAGATTTTAACAAACAAAATGTATTACTGCTCGAAGCTGTCGAGCGCAAAATTGTGGAACGAAGACGTCCAACAAACGGAAAAGCTTCACCAAGAAATTTTAGTTTTAGATATTTGTTACATTCTAAAAACGGAAAAATACCCGTCTGCAAAAAATTCTTTTTGGATATTTTTAAAGTAAGCGAAGGACGCTTAAAACGAGTACTAAACTCTGCAAATGTGGGCAATGATATGCGTGGGAAGATGGCTGGATCATCAAGTCAATTACCCGAAGAAGCGAAAAAGCACGTTCAAAATGTAGACGAATAGTAAATTGTTTTGTAATAAATTTATGTTTGTAATTTTCTATATTCTGTAATTAAAAAAATGTTTTGAATCGCATAAATTATGTTTCCGAAGTGTTTTCAACATATGTAAAACAAATTCCGCATCATTTTTTTCCAATTTGAAACATCTTAAATTATGTTGAATGGACTTGGACACCTTCAAATTTTATAATGAATCTGGCTGTTCATTTTGAAAGTGGCCAAACTCCATTCTTGATAAGAAAACGCACGTTATTTACTTAATAATTGCCACTATTTTAACGCAAAACTTTCAATATCTCGATTTGAAAATAAATGGAGTTAAGCCACTTTCAAAATAAGCGGCTCATTTAGCCGTATATTTTAACCATGTATTTTAGCCATGTATTTTAAACTTGCCACCTTTGGCGACCTGTTAATAAGCTATAATTAAAGATTGATGAAAATTTCAATTATCCCCACCACAAAGCGTACTTAAACTTTAAATTTCGATGTATAGTATATTAAGTATGGAAAAAATAATACGGTAAAAGATTTGGTATCATTACATTTTGTTTTTAATTTTAAAATGTTGTAAAAATTATTTTAATTGCAAAATTTTAGAAGGGTATCACGGAAAAAAATATATTTCTGTTAATTTTTCATTAGTTAAAATTTCAAAAAAAAAAAAAAAAGAAAAAAAAACCTTTTTTTATTCTGGTCTGATTTGTACACAGCGAGTACATTCACACAAATACAAAAGTTTTTTCTTTGTGTTTGAGCCTCAAAATTTAGTTAAAAGGCCAATACTTTTTCTCGCCAAATACTCTTGCCAACAAACAACATATATTTAACAAATCTAGACTAATTACTCCCTTTCCCCTTTTTTTTCAAAGAGCTACGCATGATTTATTGGACTTTTACGACCTGTTCGGTTATGGTCTATACGGATCTGTCAAAGAAACCAGTACAATAGTATGAAACAAAACTGGCCTTTAGATTTTTTATTTATTTATTTATTTTATTTTATTTTTCAGATTTTAGTTTGGTAATGATCTTGAATAATCTTTTAGTTTGGTGCATGGCCATAAAATGCCTTAAAAGCTTAAAATTTACTTTAAAAAATTGAAAATAAATAAATAAAAAATGTAAACTTTTAAAAAGAGCCTTTAATTTTTTTCCCTAGATTTTAGTTTGGTAATACTTTTTGGTAAAGTTAGCTTTTAGGTTCTAAAACAACTAAACAAAAATTCTAGTTGCGATACAAAAATATTTTGATATATTTCTGCAGATAGCTTGAGTTTGAAAAATAAAAATAAAATATATATATATATACTTTAATAAAATATTTTTATGAATTTTTTTTATCTATATAAAGCTACGAAAGACGATTTTAAATAAATATAAAAGCAATAAAATTGGGGAAACTATTGATTACAAAGTATAATTTAAAAAAATATTTTTATGTGGAGTTTTTAGTTTCTTACTTCTGTATCCTTAATGATTATAAATCTAACAGTAACAAAATATTTTTTCTTCTTCAGTTCCACATTAAACAATTCTTTTAAATTAAATTATCGTGCATTCGCAAGTCAATTTCCGTTCAACTTCACAGCATTACACTTTTCATAAAAGCTTTTTCTCTCACCGAGTTCGCTGGATAATTGTTTAACAATTCAAATTATTTACTAAAAGTATATCGGTTGATTAAGCTATAGAACAAGAGAAAAAGAGATTATTTCAATCCTGATTGTTCGTCTGATTTTTTTTTTCATCCTGAATGTATTATCGTATTCAAATCACGAATAGGCAGTATGCGGCAATCTGAAAATAACTTCTGCTGTCAGGGCCCGACTCAGCCTAGTTGGGGCCCGGGGCAAAAACTTCTTTAGGGGCCCCCTTTGTTTCACTTCTTTAGTAATGAAGAACATTCATTAAAAAAGAGAGCGTAAAAGTAAAATTTTTATTCGATTCGGGGCCCCCACTTATGTGGGGGCCTGGGGCAACTGCCCCGTGTGCCCCTGACTTAGTCAGGGCCTGTCTGCTATACTTGATCACCAGAAAAGATACATAAAATTCTCCCTTTATTAAAAATGAATTTGGGCAACTCATTAAGTAAAAAAAGTGGCCCATAAAAAAGATATTAGATCCTCGTGTCAAAACTATTCAAAGCGAAAGCTCGATTGATTGAGAGAAAAAAATGAGTTGCTTCCACCATTCAACTTAAAATTAGGTCTTGTAAAACAATTTATGGAAAAAAAAAAATGAATCGATCAAATACTTCCGGGTTTATAAAAACCAAAATCGAAAGATGTTTTTGTAGGACCCGGCGTTAGGAAAATGAAGTAAGATGGAAAAAAAATTGAGATTAAAATAGAAAAAACAAAGGAAATAAAATCTGAAAAATCTTTAGAAGATTTTCAGGTTTCTTACAATTCTAGAAGCTATTAATTAGTAGTTATTACTAAATTTTTGGGAGTGAAAAAGCACAAACTACAAATCTGTTGTTGTTGTTGTTACTTATGGCACTTATCATGGACAAGCCCTTCGCTGATACAGCAGCAGATTTAAGCCGAAAGGAGCGTCTATTGTTTTTGAAGTAGTGCCAACTAGGGCCAAGAGTACGACTTAGCTACACACTCACCACATTTGCTTGCACAGCCTCTTTTTACAGGGGGTCACAGTCACTCATCTCACAGATAGCACACAGAAGAACAACCATGCACGAACCGGGACTCGAACCCGGAACTTTCAGAACATAAGAGGAAGTCGCGCTACCTCTGTGCCAGAAAGCCGGCACAAATCTGTTGTTGATGAGATAATGAAAAAATTCAAATATTTGTGCTGTAGCTTGAAAGCCCATTTTCTTGATCTACATTTGGATTATTTTCCTGAAAATTCAAGTGCAGTTAATGAAGAGCAAGGTGAAAGAAATCACCGGGATACATAAGGAATAGAGAGACGATACCAAAGAAAATGAAATGTTAGCGTGATAGCCAACAGCTGCCGGAGGCCACAGAGACGATTCCTGCAAAATTCAGAAAAGGAAAGATGACAAAAGAACTTTTGAGGTAAAGAAAAAAAAAAGCATTATTATTTTAAAGACATGTAGCTTTCATCATATATTTAATAATCATTTGAACCAGAATGTAAATGCAATTTATATTGTAATTTAAACGATATTGAATGGAAATACAAAAATTTCACAATTTCAATTTTTCTTGATATAAAAACGCTAAGTAAATGGATTTCAATTTTGGAATCAACACTAAAAATGAATAATCAAAATTCAAACAATTTTCGGAATTTTTTTTCTTCAGATTTGTGGTATTGATCTCAGATAAAAGTATTCACGGATTTTTCGCTGTTTCGACCTCAAAGAGTATTTGAACACTATTCAACAAAGGAGTTTTTGATTTTAATTTAAAGACTTTTCCTCGATTCAACAAAGCGGATCTTTACGATTAATTTACATTATCGTTTTTTTATTTTATTTTTCCCCTACTTTTTTTTCTCTTCCAACAGTTTTAGCATTGACAATAATGCCTTAGACGGTCTCCTACTATGTATTATAAGCTAAAAATCCGTAAATTAAAAATTTTTCCTTCGACTGTAAGCCTTTCCATACCCCACCCCCACCCCCAAAAACCCCCACCCCTTCTTACATTTTTTAAAAATACAGATTTAGAACATTTTGCCAGTAACTCTGGGAAAACTGATATATTCTTGAAAGAAAATGAATTATATTCTTGAAATCTGATCTGCACAGTAAATCAAATCTGTGATCTCAGTAAATAAATTACAAACTGCCCATAATTAATAAATTAAATTATTTTTATTTATTCATAATTTTTAACCAGCTATAGAAAATTTATTATTGAAATCTTTTTGTTGGCATTGTAGACTGTTCCAAGCTAGCCCTGAAATTTTTTTTCACAAGCATTTTTACACACCTTCTTTTAAAATTTCGGCTTTGACGGGCATTAATTTCGCTATTCAATAGATAATCATTAAAATTTTAAAAAGACAAACTAGTTTGTTTATTTTTCTGTAAATAGTTTCTCAGGAAATATCAATCGATAACGATTTTTTAAAGATAAGATTTTGCTTCGAGAAATGCCTTGCATTTCCTACAATCCTTTACAGCTAAATTTAATTAGAAAATTGTTTTTATGTATGTTTAAAAAACTTTGGTACAATTTTTTAAAAAATTTAGGCGCAAATGATGTGTCATGTTACTAACGGAAAGGGAACATGAAATAGTACTTTTTAAAAGTCTTTCGCCCCTCTCTGCCTCCTCATTGGAGAAATCAGAATTGCTCTAATGCTTGGTTTTAAAGTCTTTCCAAAAAATAAGTAAATAAAATATCACTCACACACATGTTAAGAAATCTATGGATAAAACAGTGGCGAGAGGCCTAGGAAAACAAAAGGATACTGGATACGGAAGCCCCGGGAGCCAAGCTTAGGAAACACCAAGAAATATGTCAATTAAAAAAAATAATAATGAAAGAACAGATGCCGTATATAAAATTTAAAAAAAAATGGCACTGATATCTAGAGAAAAGCAATTCAATTGTATCATTGCGCGATTAACTTTCTCTTCATCACTAGGATATAGGCCCGAATAATAAAGTTTCTGTTATTCAAAACTTTCAAATACTAATAGAGAATATTTATTTTTAAAATATAATCTTAGGCAGAAAAGTCGCCAAGAGTGGGCACTCTACCGATCCTTTCTTACTTCAGAGAAGAAAGTAGTAACCTTATCTTCATCGACCAATCAGAGCGTGGAAGAAAGTGAAAGGACCCAGATTCCACAAATCGGAATGTGCCATCTGACGAGACTTATGGAGATTGGAGCAGAAGTTAGCGTGAATGAAGAAACCATGTATATAAAACTAAAAATCACTAATTTTTCGCTATTCAGGCTAAGTTCTATTTTAAGTTTCTCAACTATAGTTTGTAAGTTCTGTGAAAATATATCTCTAGGTAAGATCTTTTAAGTTTTTATATTTTTAACTTAGGTGCTAAGTTATATATATATATTTTAAAAGTTATCTTATATCAATTTATAAATTAATTGCAAAGCTTAATGAGAGGTATTTTTTGCGATTTAAATTTTGTGTAAAGAGGGAGAGTTAATTTTTATATTACTGAAAAGAGGTAATATGTTTAGTATGAATTTTAAAACTTAAGGAATCGATGATTTTTTTTAAGGAATTGGAGCTAAAGAATTTTTAAAAAAATCGAGAAATTAAATTTATTTAAATTATAGCTAATTAATGTGTCATTTTTCTGAATTTAGAGTTTTAATGTTTAACATAGAAATTTAATGTTTATTTCAGTTTTTCAAACATAATCGAATTTGAATATCTTGTTTCTTTTAAAATTAAATACCGAACTATAATAACTTTTTAAAATTTATTGTAAAAGGAGATATTTGAATGTAAAAGACCAGTGCAGCTAGTACGAAAATTTTTCGGTATCAGAATTAATTAAACTTCTACAAAAAAAAATTTATTCGGTTTATTTTTAAATGGAAGCTAAAAATGCTTTATAAGAGCCCGTCGAGCTGGATTTCTCGAGCGCCATTTCTGGCAAATGAGGAAATCTGTGTCTCCTGAAATAATAATAATAATAATAAAATGCTTTCCCTTTTGCACTTATTAACTGATAATTAAAATAATTGAATTCGATTGCTAATTCGACTCATTTTTGTAAGGAAGATAAGAATGTGTTATATCAGTGCTCGTAACTGGATTTGACCAAAAGCATTTCTGTTTAACGAGGAAGTCTGTATCTACTGAACTAAGAATTTTTTTTGTACGCGTTCATTAGTTATCTGAATACAATCAATCAATAAATTTTTTATGGAAGTCAAATCAATTTCAAAATAATTAAATTCCACAATACTCGAACTGTTTGTAATCACTTACTGTCAATATTCAGGAAAGGGAATAAGACCTTATTTCGAATCGGTGTTAGTTTTATTCCAGAAAATTCCGCATTCGTTAAAAGTCAACTTGTATTTTCCATTTATGACTTCTTCTTTCATAGCCTTGGATCATAAATTTTTAATGTCATTGACTAAAGGTTAGTCTATGTAAATAAAAATGAGACGCCAAATATGTTGCTAGTGTGTAGAACTCGAGAATGATTCGACCAATTTTGATTATTTTTTTAAAAACATTTTCGTTAAGACACGATGAAGGTTCTTAAGAGAGAGAGGGAGAGAGAACTGAAAAATTGCGAGGAAAATAGAATAAAAGACACTTTTCTTACTTTCCCGTCAAAAATCTACATTTTCCCACTGCCAAATGAGTCAGACTTCAGTTTTTTTTTTCGCACGCTAATGAGGTTAGGCTTAACATGCTTTTGGCCGATTTTTTCAAACAATTCTATTTATTTTCTTAGTGTTTAATACATTTAAAATTAAACATTGTTAATTTATCGGTTTTTCAGACAATTTTTGAAGTACTTTTGAATTGAAATAAAACAGAATAAAGGAAATTAAAAATTTCTAATTTTTATTGCGTTAGACAATTGGAGTAGAAAATTCACGCATTTGCGAAGCTCCGATCGGGGTTGAAAATTCACGCATGCACAGCGTGTTGCAATTTCGGCAACTGTATTTTCATTTTAAATAAAATTAAAAAAATATATATGTATAATACTGTGTAGCTATCTCAATCTCGATCGATAAATAAAATAGTCTTGACTTGATATTAAAGAAATACGGATTTGATTTGCAGTTTTGGTTTATTTTAGGTACGCACTGTAAATAAATTGTTTTTAGGTTAGTTGTGTGCTTTAACATGCGTACGAAGTCGAAGAGTAAAAGCTAGTTAGAATTAATTTATGTTTGAAAATAATTTTTAATACTGTTGCTAACAAGTTTTATAAAATCGAGTTTATTATTATTAGATTTATTGAACATCATTAGCACTTTATTACTTTAATATCTATACGATTTTATTATTTATTAATTAGGGGTGAATTCCCCTGCACGTTTTTGCTGGCCAAACCCTATCTGGTCCGACACTGCACCCGATGATCGGAAGTTCCACTTAGCTCTACTGGTCAATCATTCAACTTAGGAATCTTATTTTTTCCCTGATGAGAACACATATCTGTCGACCAGCTTACTTCCAATTCATATGCTCAAAAGTGCATTCTCTGCTCATATCTCCAGTATTTAAATATGGAATCAATTGTTCACATCAGTACCATACACGCTTTTTTTTAAACTAGCAGATTCTTTCCTTGATTTTTTCTTTTTATGATATCGCTGGTTACTCCATTAATAAAAAAATTTTTTTTTAACTTATAGTGGATGACATTTGACGTAAATATAGTTTTCCCCCAATATTATTTCATTAATTTTTTATTAATTAATCAAAAACTATCTTTCTTGCCAAAAATCTTCATTTCCCGGCCTCCAAATATGTAACGTATTCAATTTGTTTTCCCCCACCCTAATGAGGTTAAAAGTAATATGTTTTTGGCCGATTATATTAGCCAATTCTGTTTATTTTCATTATGTTCGATGCATATAAAGTTAATGTGTGTTAATGAATCGACTTTTCCGGTTTATTTTGAAGCGCTTTCGAATTAAAATAATATAGAATAAAGAAAATTGGAAATTTCTAATCTGTATTGTGTTATCCCAACTGGAGTAGTGAAATTCACGAATTTTGCGTCGCCACAATTGGTTCTGAATCCTCAATTGGCGTTGAAAATTCAATGCTAGTATTATTTTTTGATCAATTATTTATAGTAACTGCAATTGTTAGGCCTGGATAGCCTGTCTGGTAGGGCGCTGGATTCGCATCCCTTAGACTGCGAGTTCGAACCTGCCATTCGAAACCTCTCTGTTTGTGGTGAACGTTAAATCTGTTGAGGTCACAAAAGTTCTCCATTTGGAGTGTAAAACTTAAGGAGGTATGGATCCGAGGTGATCGTTCTTTGCTTTAGATCTAAATTATGATCTGTGGATGAATGAATGAAGTTCGCTACGTAAAAAGGGTTTGTGACGTATGTGAGCCATAAGTTAGAATCTTCCCTTGTGTACTCAGGAGTCCATACCAACAGAGGCTACTGCATTCTTCCTTCCATTATAAAGTGCAATACGAGGTCATCAAAAATTGTTATCATTTGATAAAAATTAACTAAAATAAAAATTTTCGTGATAACCAAAGTAGGAATAAATTTTGGAAAATGGTTTTTGATATTACTTGTTTATTACCATTTCATAAATATTTACTAATAATTTCATAAATATTTATAATAATTTTTATTAAATATTTCAAGCAATACCGGCAAAGCAAACCAGCATATTTCATGGGACCGGTGACTGGCTATCTATCAATCACAAAAGGAATAAAACTTTATGTTTACATAATTTTTAAAAAATATAAAATGTGGATTATTTTTGTTTTATTTTTTATTTTTATATTTATTTCTCATCAATTATTTTTGATTTAGTGGAAAATTTTAAAAATTAATTACAAATATTTTTAATTATGAGGAATTTGATTCAACACTTAATTTACAGAAAAGCTGAACTGCTTAGAATATTTCAAAAAAGATTTTCAAATTTTAAATACGAACTAAATTGATTCATTCTTAATACTGAGAAATATTTTTAGCCTCGGAAATTGCATTAATAAATTTTAATTCAATTAATACTAATATTAAATAAATTATTCTAGTTTTATAATTGCATTTACATCTGTTTTCATGAATATTTTTGGTATTTTCTCTAAAACACTCTAGTCATTATATATAGAATATTAGTGCAAAAATACCAATGAAAATTGTAGGATGAAACGCTATTCTATAATATTTCAATAATATGATTTATAAGAGCAACTGTTTAGTTTAATGAATGAAAAGTGAAGCTTAATTTTTAATACGTGCTTCTTTTTTTTTCAGTCATGGCTCCTGCAAGATCCTCCAAAAAGCGGCTATTGACCGACTTTCTAATTCCAGCCCTCAATACCGAGAGATTCGGCCACAAATTAAAGTGGCTGAATAAAGACCTTAATATCTTCCGAATCTACTGGGGTCACAAAAGGAAAAAAAAACTGGAAGACCGAAGATTTTGAGGTCTTCAGGGTATGTTCAAATTATAATCGATTGCATTCAACAAACAGAATACAAGTTTTCAGATAAATCTCTGTTTTCAAAAAATAATTTAGTTAAAGGGTCTAAAGATATGAACATTCTATGCATGTATCTTAAAATATAATCCTTTATAATTTAAATGGTGCCATTTAAATTATTAAGGGTCTGATCTTCAGAGAGTTTTCCTCTATTTTATTGAAATATCAATTCTATATTTTGTCCTAGATCTCTTTTAATTTGGCAACGCCTTGATGTTGACGGAGATCCGCGATGTAAACTTAAAAATTATAATTGCTATTCCCGAAACATAATTTTGAATTCCAATTGTAATATGTAAGTTTAGGGAAAGATAAAAATTAATCGAAACTAATTTAGACGAGTGCATATAGCTTTATGGAATTTGGTATAATTATTTAATTAACTGTTAAGATATAATATTAACACAAAAAATATTTTGATTATTTATGGGGAATAGAGTGCATTAAGAGATTACGTAAAAAAAATTAAAGAAAAATATTGTATAAAACTATTTTATTTTTCAATAAAATCATCATTCTGGTTTTGTGCAGACTATCTCATTAATCTAAGTCATTAATCTTGCTAAATTGTGATTTTTTTGTGGTTGAAATAAATGCAAGTTTCTTCAATACTTGGAAAATAATATATTGCTTTTGATATTAAACAATATTTTCAAGCTTTATCGTAGTCGTAAGATTAGTTCAAAAAATTAATTAAGAAATTTTTTATCATGAACAGTAAATAATTTATTTTTCTGGTCGGTTAATATACTAATAATAAACGCTCATCTTCTTATTGCTATCTTAATCTAGCACCTTGCCGCATCATTTACCTAAAGTTGTCCAATTCAGCAAATTTACTTTAGAGCACGAGGTATGCAATCTCGTCTTCTAAAGTAAATTTATTTGTACGTAGGAATTTCGATGTTAATTCAGATTTCGAATGCTTGGTAATCATTATAATTATTTGAAATAATTACATTCAAATAATTATATAATTATTTGAATGTTAAGTACTAATGTACTTAACATTTTTTGAACCACTAAAAGGAAATTTTAAGTAAATCTTTAGCATTTTTTTGACGATAACTTCTGAAAATGTTGCCACACAAAAATAATTATAATTCTCTTACATTTCCGAATTGAATTTTCAATTATAAAGATTTAGTTGCCATGGCCTATAGACAACAGTGATTCAATGATAGTTTTCCCGAATCTTAATAGGAAATAATAATCACAGATAATATTAACGTAGGAATTTCGATTTAGATATTATTAGACTTCATTTTTATTTTCTTAGATAACGATTAAATAAATTTATAAGTTTTCATTAAAAATAAAAATAATAAAAGTTCGTATATTCGTATATTGTTTAAAATCTGTGTGTGTGTGTGTGTGTTCTGTTATATTGTTCCATGTTTTTGTGCTGATAGAAAAAGGGATTTATAAATAAATAATATATGTAATAAACTGTCCATTTTAACTTTTTCCTTCGTTTACTGTGGTACTGTACCAGCAGGTGTGTTTGTGTAATTAAATATTAGGGGGAAACTGTGTAATCATTGCTTCGGTAAATGCCTGAAGTTTAAGAGGTTTTGATATGCTTAAATGTATATTTATAAAGAAAATTATAGTTTTTCTTAAGTTACTAGTTAAAATACTGTTTCTACTAAATTTTATTATTTAATTGTATATTATTAATAGTTTAAGGAGAACTTATTTGATGAATAATATATTTTCAGTATTAATCCTCATAGTCAAAGAGAAATTAGAAAAAGTAATTGAAATATCTTTTTTGCAGTAATTAATTTCATGGGTTCATTTTTTCCCCATTATTACGAAGGGAGAGTATTTACATCTCAGAACTATACTTTGTACCCGAAGTGTTCATAATGAGGATACTTATTTCAAATAATTATAATGATTACCAAGCATTCGAAATCTGAGTGTTGGAAATCCATAATTCATTGATTTGCTCCCCTTGAAGTTTGATTTTGGTAAACCAAAAGTTATTTTGAAAAAAACTAATACCACTAGATTTCTATTAGAATTGTATTATTTTACAAATTTCTTATTCACAAATTTATTTTTTAAAATTTATTATTAATAATCTAAATCTAGTTAATGTAATTATAAATAATCTAAAATTCATTTACGTAAATGTAGTCCAGCAGGGCAAAATTAATTTACGTATATGAACTTTACACCGCTTGATGGATAAATGTTTATTTTCGAATGTTTCAAAATTGACTCAGATAATTGTAATGAAGTGCGCATTCAATCTGTTTTACTTACTTGTATGTTACAAAATCTTTTGAAATTTTCAGGCCTGGGATGAAGTTAAAGGACGCCGCTCTGCAAATAATTTCGCAGAATCTAAGGGCCGCTTTAGAGCGGCCCTCAGAAAATTGAAGAACTCCGTAAGGGAAGTCCCCTGCAATTATGTGGGATATAAAGAATTCAAACTTATAGATCGCAACAGGCAGAGAGACAGTATGAGACAATGTCGGGATTGTCGTAAGTACTTTGAATTTTTTAATAAATGTAATGAAAGTCCGGGTTTTAATTCCTTATTTCAAAATAGAATACGTAGCGAAATTTAGAATGAAATTAAAAGCATCATATATATTTTTAAATAATTGGCTCTATATCTTCTGTTTTGTTTACTTAATAATAAAATTGTAATTTTCTTTAATAGAATTTCTATACCTCAAATTCTGTTTATTTGCATTTTAAATTTTATAGTCCTTTGCTTTCAGCAACCTATAGCAAATTTCATTCATCCTTTGCTTTCAAGAATGAACGAAAATTGCGGAAATTAAATATTTGATAAAACTATGACAACGTTTTGAGTTTCAGAATAAAGTAATCTATTAAAAATATACTAAAAAGTTTAAAACTTGCTAAAATTCAGGAAAAATTTATATGACTATTAAATTGATAAATATTATCATTTTCGTATGGGCCAGAATAATTTTTCTCACATTTTTAAAAAACATCGTAGAAAAGCTTCAATAATTTGTGCTGTCTTTAATTAAAATTTTAAATGTTAAAAATCATCCAGAGCTCCTTCAATCTGCCTCCCCCCCCTTTCAACCAGGCGAAGTAATACGTGTATAATAATGTTATAGTTCTATTAATTTTTAGTTATTCTAGATTATTAATTTCGTTTTGTTATGGAATGTAATTTTTTTCATAGTTTCATTGTTTTTAAAGTGTTTCTTTACGAATATCCTACTTTATGACAATATTGTATGTTTAGAAGCATATTTAAAAAAATAAATATTTGATAATATTTTTTTATCAAATCACAATCAAATGTCTCTTACTATAAACAACCATCTGTATATTAGCTTGAGTTTTTCTTCCTTTCGGAACAGTGTTGAAATAATTTTATAGGAATGCATTTTTAGGATTGCGAACGTAGAGTTTTACCGAATGACTTGCTCAGATTAGGCATGAAATAATTTTCCCCGTTCTGTGAAATCTGCAGCTCACATTCAGGAATGAAACTAAATTTTATATATGTATTGTAAAAAGATTTGGAGATAAATTTTAGAAAAATATGGGGTAACAAATTAATTCATCAGAAAAAGCGTTCTTTCTTTGTCCAGGGTCAGTATTTTCAATGCATGACTTCCTTGTGTCCAAAATAATGCATAAACTATTTGATTTTGTTGTTGCGTTGCCGATATTGCATGTTTCCATACTATCCACAGTGTATATTGCAAATTTTGCTACAATCTGTTTAATAGTCTTAGATGGCCTTCTTTAAAAAGAATTATTTTTCATTTATGTCTGAACATTTGATTATGAGTATTTTTTTTCATTAGAATTATTTCAATTAAATCTACTAAACTAATTTAGAATACGAATGCCATTGTCATTCTTGAAATTTAACACAGCCAGAGAATGGGGAATTATTTAAAATCTTTATCATGAAAAGTATTCGAATAATATTTAATAAATTTAAAGTAAAAAGTAATTTTTTTTAAAAAACTTTATCTATATTAATAAAAATGCAACTCGAAATGTAATGCTAAGCGCAAAACTGGAGAACGGCTTGACCAATTCGGCTAATTTTTTAAAAATATTTTCGTTAAGACACGAGGATGGTTCTTATGGAGAGAAAAAATTTAAAAAATGTGTGGAAAGTAGTGAAAACGACACTTTTCTTACTTTCCCGCCAAAAATCTTCATTTCCTTCCCCCACACCAACAGAGTTAGATAGCAGAAAGTAATAAATTATGATTTGTTTAGAAAGAAATGCGCGAAGTCAGTTGGTTTTCATTTATAGATAACGGGATGTCTAAAAAAGAAAGAAAATAGTTGTTTTTATTATTAGTCGGTATGAATATTTAATCTATGCCTGCTCAGTCTTTGCAGGGAAGTAAAAAAGTAATAACGAAAGGAAAAAAGGGTTTATAAAAAGAAAAGTAGTGAAGAAAAAAAAGGATAGAAAAGAAAAGAAGGGTGTGTGTGTCAACATTATTTCGTCTGTACGAGGCATTTTCCAAGCTGTTTTTAAGCTTTTGCATCTCTTGAAAACCAATTGTATCTTTATTTGTTTAGTGTGTTTACATTTATGAAAATTTGAATCTCATTATACTATAAAAACATAATTTTAGACCTTTCCCTCCACCATTTAAGTAAAATATCAATCCGGGACAATCATTGCTCGGATAGAAAGAGAAAGATGAGTAGTACAGTGGACAGATCATCTGAAGAAAATAATAATAAATAATACTATAAAGGAATTATATGATTATCAAAATTTGTTTGGTTTAAAAATATTCTGGTGAAAAACCTGTTATGAGACACAGCTACATAAAATATTAGCGAGCAAACTTTAGCGAGCATTAATACTGGCGAACCGACTGGTCGCCAAAGGCGGCTAGTATTAAATAAAAAACCTCAAACTAATTGTGCTGTATTTTATGATAATATAATAATCGTAACCGGCTACACCATCCTGCCTGAAGGCACAAGGGCACAACGAAAAATTTGAATGACTAGCAATACTGTCGGGAAATATGGTTGGTGGTCATGATTGATGGTCATGAGCCGACCACGGTACACCCTGTCCAGTTGGAAAATAGTCCCACTCTGGACAGGAAATAGCTTAACCCTCAGATTTCTGTATAAATCCGGGCTGGGAGCGAAGCAAGAACCAACCACCATACCAGAATCTTCTCATCCTCATTTCTGAGGTAACCGCCGATGGGTTTGATGAAGTAATAAATGCATTGTTAATTGTGTAATAAAGATGCAAAGAAGTCAAACAAAATTCTGTGTGCTTGTAACAAGAAATTAATGACCATTCCTTTATTTGTCATATTTTATCTAACAATAAAATGAAAATATATAAAAGAACTATAACTTAATTTGTTGTATGTATTGCCCAGAAATAACAATTAGAAAATGAATAATGCTGTTTATATTATAATATTTGGTGGAAATTCTCTAATAATTTGTATAGGTGTGAATTGATAATAGAAAACACGTTCTGCGGATGATTCGAGAGGCTAAAAAAAGAACTAAATTATGTTCGATAAAACTCAATGCTTCTGGCAGTATTTAGAGAAAATGAACATTAAAATACAATTAGACAGTGTCCGAGAAAACATTTATCACCCCCATGTGCTGCTTTACTTTTTTTCTGTTGAATATATGACACCATCAAATTCATTCAAGATTTAAAAAAAAAATTAAAATTGAAATGAACTGAGATCATGAGAAATATTTTTATAGTAGTAATTAAAAACCATTGTTCATTCTAATCGGTTTTATTAAACTTTATACTAAATTTGCTGAATTTTTAGAATGTGTCTGTCGTTACATAAATTTATATTTCATCAATTGGTTTTATTACGATGAATGTCAAACGTAAACGAATCGGTACACAAATATTAGACTGCTTCAATGAAATTATAACAACTTTGTTTGAATGATATAATTAGCTTATTAAGAGGAATGCAAAATATTAGAAGTACGATAGTTTGGACTCAATATATAATTACGCCTTAATATTTAAGAGGAGCCTGAAAAGTCAACATTCTATGCAAACTAAGTGGTTGCTAAATATACTAATTATAATACTCATGCTGCTGTTGTTTCTTATGTCAGTTGTTATAGATAAACCATGTATTATAAATAATTATAATAAATATTCATACTGCCAATTAATTTGACCTTTATGTACATAATTTTTTATCGCATGTAAGCATGCATTCCGACTGTAATATTTTATGATATTTATGTATGAAATGGTTACATAATAATTTTCATTTTTCAGTTGAATTCTTTCCAAATCCGCCAGAAGTCGATTTGGACGCACCGGACGTCCAAAAAATCATTGCAGACTATGAAGAAGCAATGAAAAGAATCGACTTTCTGCGGAAATCCCATCCTGATATTCCCAGACCGGAGATTTGAAATTTTCGTATGTATTGTTGTAAATAAAATGTTTGCATCTATATATTGTAAATAAAATGTTTGCATCTATATATTGTAAATAAAATGTTTAATGAAATCATTTACTTTGGTGGTTTTACTTTCATTTAGTTTTTATAATTCAACGTTTTACAGTTAAAAATGGATTTATGTGGTAGATCTAGTTAAGAAAAGCTTTAAAAAAATGGTTTCTGAGCTTTAATCCTTTCCTTCTTTAAACACCTTGCCTATTTCTGCATATCTTCAAGAACAATGTGCAAAAGCATGTTGATTTGATTCATTTTTGGAACAATTACTTTTATTCGTGTCTTTTTATTTATTTCTTAATTTTTGTTATAAAAATGAATATTAAGTAAATATTCGGTGCATTTCTTTTAGGACGGGAGGGATTAACAAAAAAAAAAACCCTTTTTTTTTGCATTATAATACATATCCATTAAAATGTCCAATTTTATTTTCCTGTACTATTTTTTTCCCTCTGAATTTCAATCGATTCTTATATTTTCAGGCATTATTATTAATTAATTTTTTATATTTGGCATATTTCCGATGGAATTTCTATATATAACGATTCGTATTTTTAAAAATATTTTTCGCGCGGACTTCAAATAAGGGTCATATGTCTGTAATGCTCTGCTGAATTAAGGCTTTTTTTAAAAATCAATTTTCGTACGTCCCCCTTCATTGAGGAGAAAGAGAAACAAGAATCCTTTTGCATCACGGGATGAAGCGTACATGACTTAGAAACAGAGGATATGGTTTTAATTAAAGATTAAGTCGGAGAACTTCATAAGATTTTGTTCATCATGACTGATAGCTTGCATAAAACATTTTGTATTACTATACGGCTAATGTAATTACATAGGTATTGTAAAGACTTGACCACGGGCGGGTCAAATGAAATGGTAGCGTATTATATACAGAGGCTTTATTTACAGCTTAACACACAAAAAAACACGTCATCTAGATTATATACATGAATATTTACAAAGGATTGTCTGTTCGACAACTAGGCCGGGAACTCACAAACTGTCTGCGTATTCAGCTACTGCCTGTAGCTCCAGAGATCTACGGATTTCTTCCCGTAGATCTTGTAACAAACTTGAGATCACCTGGTATCTCTACACATCAGCACTCCTCACAGCTCGTCTCGTCCTCCAGATCAGCCTGTCCCAGATCAGCTTCCTTCTCTTTCCTTCTCCTCCTCTCTCTTTCTCTCTTTCTTCTTTCTTCCTGATCGGCTTCTTGAACCCCTTTTTAACGGTCGCGAAGCTCCCCCTCTCCGGCTGATATTGGCTCGCTGGAGATGCCGGTTATCCAATCATTCTATTTCCACTCGCGCCACCATCGTGGGAAGATTTCTGAGACATCCGCTCTTTAGATTGTACCTGGATTCTTTCTTTAATGGGTTCCAGGAAACACTAATTTCTTCAATGGTCGTAAACCGCATCTGTTCATTATCGGACCCAGTGGGGTGGTCCACAGACGAATTAGTCCCGTCTGGTATTTCGACCCGGTTCGCTGCTTTAATGAGCTGAAAACATGTGAGGTCCCTTATCTGTCCTTCTCAAATTCTAAGAACGGGAGAAACACAATGGGTAACAAAGGCTGAATAGCCTCACCGCTGGATGGGAGTATCATTGTCCGGTCATGTGTCTCTTCCAGCAGGAGACAAAGTGGCGACTTCCTTACAGTATTGGTAATAGTTTAGCCATTGTTTTATTTTCTCATTCGATTGGATTACACGCCCTGGTTTGTTCTCGGATTCAAAAGCCCTCCGCCTTTTATACATGCGCCAAGATGTGTTTATTTTGGTGAGAATAGGGGTGAGATGATGATAAGAGGAGGAAATGTAAACTTTCAAATGAATATTGTCGGAAAAAATTAATTATTGTGAAGTGCTTTACAGATGTTTTTATTTTGCTGCAAGCGACCTGAATATTAAATTGTAATTAATAATAGAGGTGCCTGTTTTTAAAATTTGGTAATTCATTTTCCAAAATGTTTTATATTAAAACTCCCTTTTGTTGTCTAGTTTTTGGTAATATTTAAAGATTTAAAATTTAACATTTAATAATATTATATAAAAAAAATAGTGGGCATTTCTGAAAGCTTTTTTATCGCTTAAACTGGCTGTATAAACAATATATATGAGCTTTAATTTCAAATAATGCATTTCAAGCAATGAATATGCAGTTTTGATTTCCAATAAAATAGTACGGTTAGAAATGAAATGCTGTTATATTTATGTCGTGAAAAAAAAACTGAACGGAAAAGTATCAAACGGAATTTATGGTGGAAGAATTCAGAAAATGTGCGAATCCTTTCACTTCATACCATCCCTAATCGTAGTAGAACCATCGAAAAAGGATAGACTTGGGACACTGAAACTAATGATTTCTGTACTGCTTATTAAATATGTGACAACTAGATCCGTCTTGAATTGAACCAATCAATTTTTCAAGTAAACTCTGTTGTATAATCAGAAAGCCATGAGTATCTGTAGCATTCGGAAGTCTGATTGATGGGATCAATACAAACAGAACTAGTTACTCGGGATACAATGGTTAGTCACAATGCCGTCACCGATCATTGTATCTAATTTTTCCGAACTGTGTATCTAATTTTTCCAGAATTTATACATGCCCCGTCTTTAAGAATTGATCAACATAATCTCACAAACGCGATTGCACTTCAGAGACAATCAAAAAAGACCTGGTGAAAAGAAATTTTCCTTATTCTTTTTTTTTGTTGTTGTTGCTTATTCTCTGGTCAGAGATTATGCCAACACTTTTAATTATGACTGATACACAGCGGTCATGCGACTCTTTAACTTACCATACAACAAATGGATGAACATAATCAAAATGTATGAGACGCTTAAAATAAACTTAAAAGTAATTTAAGTCGTTATAAATATAAAAAAAAACGAATCGAAAGTACCAGAAATTGAGTTGAATATTTTGAAAAAAGACCACTAATATGCCGACATTGTTTATACCATGCTTTTTTTGAATACATACTTTTTATATAAGAATTATTTCCTCCCTTTCAATACTTTAATAAAAGCATGATTAATTTTTTTTATTTAAAAAGTAACTAATATTTTAAAGTTCTTAGTCTTAAATAATAAACCAAACTGCTGATTAAGAGGTGAAAAAAATTTCCAACTGATTACCAAACTAACGTGAAAAGTTCCCCCAAAAATCTGGGAGCCAAATTTTATCTGTGTATTCTTTTCGTTTTTGTGTGATCGTGTTATTTTAGATTCGCTTGTTTCGTATACTGGGAAAAAATAATTACACTCATGTCCATAAATTAAGGATAATGCAAATTCAGGAAAAGAAAGGATTAGGAGCAAAACAAACGTGACTTATTTGTAAAGCTTATTTATTAAACAAAATGTAAAAATCAAAGATGCTATAAGTTTGATATCATTAATAAAAAGGTCGATTTTTGGCTAACTGGAGCATATTATAAAAGAAAAAAAAAGATATGAAAAAAAAAACCCCCAATATTAAATTGTTGGTATAATGGTTAATGCATAGTATGTCTCTCATTCGATGCAATGCAGTCAGCACAACGATTAAGCAGATTCAGTATCAAATTATCGATCCGAACTTGTGGAATATTACACCACTCGTCAAGTAATGCTCGACGTATTCGAATCCCTGTCAGTGTATGGTTTTTCTTTAATGTTCTATCTCTGAGGCGTGTGAATGTGCCCTCCCCCCCCCTGTAAAAAGTGGCTGTGCAAACGAATGCGATGAGTGAGTAGCAAAAGCCGTATTCTTGGCCCCAGTTGGCGCTACTTCAAAAAAGAGACTCTTATTTCGGGTTAAATCCGCTGATGCACCAGCGGGCTTATCCATTCCAAGTGCCATTATTAACAAAAGCAACAAGTACAGCTTTCCGAAGTTCCGGTAGACATGTAGGAGGTGGTTGACGGACTGACACTCATCAGCCAAGCATGTTCCACACATACTCTACTGGATTCATGTCCGGCGGGAATGATAACCAGCCCATACGGTGATATTCTTCTTTCGAAGACATTTGTTTACGATATTTGCGCGGTAAGGGGGGAAGGGGCTCTTTCATCCATAAACACGAATTCTGCGCCCAAACGTAGATGTTGTACCAAAATGATGCCCCGATAGATTTGGCCTCTCATTGTTCCAATTTGAATATGCAGGTCAGTATTGAAACCCAAATGAAATCTTCCCCAAACAAGCAGTCCTACACGTCCGTGAGGATTGCTCGTATTATTGATAATGATGATTTTAATGATTTGATGAAGATATTTTGATTGATGTTTACTTGGTGGGATGGACATTTGGCGCTCTCCATATAAAAGTCCGGAGAAAACCAGACTTCAAGCTAAACTTAGGCTAATCGGTAAAAATCACACAAGCCCACTCTTGCAGTGTCCTCAATTCATTTTGTCTATTACAGATTAACCGCAGGCGACAGTGAATCTTTGCAGATGGAACACTTCTGACAAAGCTTACAAGTATATAGACTAATCTGCTCAAAACTTACGTACCTTGTCTGCCTTGAAACTGAAAAGAGCTAACGAGACGCGTCAAATGTTTGGCTCCGTCTACTTCTTTTGGCAGTAACTGCCAAATACCGGTCTTCATTCACCGATGCAGCATGAGAGTGAGCGGTTCTGTGACATCTACTCACATTAACATCATATTGAAATTGTTGCGAAAGCCTGGAGATGCCACTTTGAGCAATTCCAAGTAACTAGGATACTTCCAGCTAGGCACTCCCATATTCTAGACGGACGATAATTCTACCGCTTCAAAAACATCTAAATGCGTCCTTTGTGTCGTAACTACGCGGTTATTCAACTAAAAGGCTTATACAGCGTTTGCAAACAATTTTACTTTTTTGCCTCTATTCCTTATACATCACTCTCTTACACTTTCGTCATTTTGACGTACTTTCGATGTCTTCTGGTGGGTTGCTTTAATTTTCATATGATTTTTGAAGATGTGCGGAATCATTTTAAGAGTGATATGTGTATTTTAAAGTTCGATTCAAGCGTGACACTGAATTATCCTTAATTTATTGACATGAGTGTAGATAAGTTATTGTAGCTAACACTCATAACAATGAAGTTTGTTTTTCCCAACAAAGTTATTCGAATCCTCCTATAGGAAACAAAATAGTTTTTAATCTAATAAATCGAGTTTGCGTTTCAGATACCCTTTTTTTTCGAACCGGTCAAAAGAAATTGACACAGAACTACCGAACATTTCTAGTTCAAATCACGTACCGAAATATATGTATTTAAGTCATCATGGTTTCGTGTTATCGCTTTTACGTGTATCTGAAAGTACAGACGAACAGACGATCAGCCTTTCTTAGATTCGGCTCAAATTTCGATAGGTGATTACAATAGAGATGCTTAATCCGAATATCGAATTTTATCTGTCGCTTCTCTTCATATTATATTTATCGTGGTAACTAAGATTCTGGCAGTTGGACAGATAGACTAACCCTGAGTGGAGTTTGCTAATAATGTTTTTATTGAATATTTAAAAAAACCCTGTACACCACTAAATATCACACGGGATATGCAACACATTGCAGTATTCAACACAGTAAGTACACAACACATTACATACAAACGGAAAACAACCATGTCCGAACAGGGTCTCGAACTCATGACGCCCATATCACGAGACAGACGCACTACCCTTGTATCAGGGCGTCAGCCTTGCTCATAATTCGATAGAAATCTTTGAATTTGATAAAAAAACTAAATACCAAATTTCATCCGTCTAGTTCAAAGCATCTTTGAGTTGTTTTTTGTCACAAAGAAACAGAAAAACGGTGGCAGACATAATGTCAAAAATTTAGTTTTTCAAACACTGGAAAGTCAAACATGTGGAGATTAGTCAAACTATCAAATTCATTTATCATAATACATTCTCTATACTCCACATACAAGAGAGTAATAATTCGATCAGTCATAGTAGCTAACATCCTTCAATAGGAAGTTCGTTTGTTTTACCAGACAGAGATTCGAATCTTTCTTCAGGAAGCAAGACACGTCTAATATCTTCTTTGAAAAATAGGGTAGAGTAATAAATAAACTGCGTTTTCCTTAAAATTGATCCTTACTCGTGGGCTATATTGATTGTTTATTTTTGTTTATTAATAATTAGATTCTTTAGCAGAAATCATTTTCCTTTATTTGTACGAAGGACTCTCAGTTTGTACAAATACCATCATTTTTTATAAACATTTTTCCAGCTAATACATTCGAACCCAACACTCTCGAAGTTCTGATTTGTGAAAGCGTTGAATTTTTTAGCACTTTGACATATCAAGGGATAAAAGTTATATTTCTTTTTAATAGTTAACGTTCTTTTTAGAAAAGACTATTTGACGAGAGTTAGAGAGACAAATTTGAAATCTAGTTTGGAATATTTTTAATCTTTCGACTTGATTGCGGGCGATGAATCGAAAGAAAATTGCTTCTCTCTTGTAGGGTTGCTAGATTTGAAAGATATAAAAAGTCTTGATTTTTTTTTCTAGTGGTACATAATTATTAAAATGTTGTTATCTTTGTTCTTGACTTTTTTCCCACTCTCGTTTGCGTTGTATTATCATGAGTTTGAAAGTGAGTTGGATATTATTTTGGAATTATTAATTGTAGTATGTTTTATTTAAAAGAAGTTCTTTGTATATAATTCATTTCGAATAATTTTTTTTTGTATTATCTTTAAATGAAATTCGATACGAATTTCGCTTTTAATAAAACTTTTACTTGTTTAATTTATCATTTCAATTAATGTATGAATTGGGCTTATAGTTTAAATAAGGAATGAGATTGCAGATTAGTTTCCCTTTTCCACTCGCTTCTCTGGAAAAGAATTTTCAGGATTTCTTAGCTATAAGTATTTTGATATTGTTAAATTGTCGAACTATTTCCTCGACTGTTGTTTCAAAGAATATTTAGTTTTTACTTTTAATTATCTTGTGGTGTGGTTAGCAAATCACTTTGAGTAACAGGATATAGGGATGCCATGTAATTTGACCTCCTTTAATTTGACAGAGATATGGAGTCGTCTATAGAAATGACCATTGGATGACTTTCATTAACTTTTTCATCCGATGGAACCAAGTGAAGAAATATGTATATTTGTTTCTCATTGCAATTAGCAAATCTTAGGAGAATAATTCTGCATCCAATTATTTTTCCGGGTGCAAGGGGTTACCGTGCAAAACCGTGGTTAAAATTATCTTCAACCTCTGGAGGAGGTTAACTATTTGTACAAATGAAATACCCCCTTTAAAGATAGATTAGAAAGAATATAAAATTTGAGATCAAAAGCTTATTCCTTATTAAAATATACTTTCCGATGGGACTTGATTAAGGTTCTTGAAGGATAAATGTTTGTAAATTCTCTTTTGTTCGTATGAGAATTTGAGTCATTTTTTAATTCATACTTTTAATAATAATTGCATATTTCTTAACTTTATTAAAATTTTTCATTCTTTTAGTTAATGAATATTTAGTTTTCTTCTGAATTTCTACGCTTCAGATTCATTCTTAACGTATTGTAAACATCGGATATTTAACGAAAATCTTTCTCTTTAGACTTTCAACAATATAAAAAAATTAGACGATTGAATGTTTTACGAAAGAATGACATTCGGAACATTGAATTTCGGAACTCTAAAGTAATCCATTGGAAATTGAGTACAAAACAATGTTTGAAAATTGCCGAAATTCAGAAAAATTTAATACTGCTTTTAAGTTGGTATTAATAAAGATAAATTTTATCAGTTTAGAATGTGACATAATTTTCATTTCCCCTTGGAAAAGCGCCATAAGTTGGTTTAATTTTTAAATAAAATTTTAACTACAATTTTCAAAAGTAAATTAAATATCTTATAAGGAATGGGAGAGTTCTAACTTGCAATGTGAACAGTTTAGCTTATTTCAATAAACTTTAGCCGCACATTGAAACGCGAATTAAAATTAATTTCTAGCTTTGGAAAGTGTTTCTTATGGAAATTGAAATAATAAATTTTAAAACAAGATTATTAATGAACTTGCAGTTCAATATTTGCCTTTACTTTTGTTTCAAGGAACATCTCGTCCGTGTTTTTTCTAAAAGACTAGTCATTTAACATAGAATATAAATTCGAAAATGCCAATGAAAACTGCAAGATAAAACGCCATGTATAATATAGAGAAGTTAAAATTGTAAAATTTTTTAGCTTACTGAATGAAAAGCTGAACTTGTTTTATAATCACTGTCTTTCAGACATGTCTCGAGTTGCATCTTCAAAGAAGCGTCTATTGACCGACTTCATAATCCCAGCACTGGACACCGAAAGATTCGGCCACAGATTACAGTGGCTGAGTAAAGATCTCAATATCTTCCGCATCTTCTGGGGAAAGAAAAGGGGGAAAACATGGAAGGCGGAAGATTTTGAGGTCTTCAGGGTATGTTCCAAATATTTTTGATTCCATTCAACAAACGGAATACAAAATTTCGGATAAATCTGTTTTCAGCAAATAATTTTGTTAAAGGCTCTAAAGATACAAACCTTATATTCATGTCTCTTAAGATATAATCCTTGATAATTTTACAACTATAATTGCATTTAATTAATTTTAAGGGGAAACTGTGTAACCATAGCTTAGGTAAATGCCAGAAGTTTAAGAGTTTTTGATATGCTTAAATGTACATTTATAAAGAAAATTATAGTTTTTCTTAAGTTACTGGTCAAAATACTGTTTCTACTAAATTATATTATTTAGTTATATATTATTAATAGTTTAAGGAGAACTTATTTGAATAATATATCTTCAGTATTAATACTCATAGTCACTAAAGAAATTAGGAGAAGAAATTGAAATATCTTTTTTATGGTAATTAATTTCATGTATTTATTTACTTTTCCGTTATTACGAAGGGAGAGTATTTATATCTCAGAATTATACTTTGTATCCGAAGTGTTCATAAAGAGGAGACTTATTTCAAATCATTATAATGATTACGAAGCATTCCAAATCTGAGTGTTGGAAATCAATAATTCAATGATTTGCTCCCCTTGAAGATTTATTTTAGTAAACCAAAAGTTATTTTGAAAAAAAACTAATACCACTAAATTTCTATTAGAATTGTATTATTTTACAAATGTCTTGTTCAAAAATTTTTTTAAAAAAGATTTATTAAAAAAATAGTTATTAATAATCTAAATCTAGTTAATCTAATTATAAATAATCTAAAATTCATTTACGTAAATGCAGTCCAGCAGTGTAAAATTAATTTATGTAAATAAACTTTACACCGCTTGATGGATAAATGTTTATTTATTTGCAAATGTTTGAAAATTGACGCCGATGTTTGTAATGAAGTACGCATTAAATCTGTTTTAGTTACTTGTATGCTACAAAATCTTCTGAAATTTTCAGGCCTAGGATTATGTAAAAAGGCGCTTCTCTGTAAAAGATCTGGCAGAATCTAAGGGTTGCTTTAGAGCGGCCCTCGGAAAATTGAAGATTTGCATAAGGATAGTCCCCTGCAATGGTTTGGGATATAAGGAATTCAGACTTGAAGACCCGACAAACAGGGAGAAAGAAGACAATGTCGTTATTGTCGTAAGTACTATGAAATTTTTAATAAATTTTTTGAATGTCCGGGTTTTTATTCCTTATTTAAAAATGGAATATGTAGCGAAATTTAGAATGAAATTAAAAGCATATATTTTTTTAATAATTGGCTTTATATCTCCTGTTTTGTTTACTTAATAACAAAATTTTAATTTTCTTTATTCAAATTTCTATATCTCAAATCCTATTTATTTGCATTGTACATTTTAGAGTCCTCTGCTTTCAACAACCTTTAGTAAATTTCATTCAACCTTTGCTTTCAAGAATGAAAGTCGCGGAAATTAAATATTTGATTTTAAAAAAAAATGACAATGTTCCGAGTTTCAGAACAATGTAATCTATTAAGAATGAAGTAAAAAGTTTAAAAGTTGCCAAAATTCAGGAAAAATTTGCATGACTATTAAATTGATAAATTATATCATTTTTGTAAGGGCCAGAATAATTTGTGTCTTATTTTTATAAAAACATCGTGGAAAAGCTTCAATCATTTTCTTTATCTTTAATTAAAAGTTTAAAATTATTAGTTTAAAAAATCATTTACAGCTCCTTCAACCTGCCTCTCCAACCCCCTTTCAACCAGGCAAAGTATTGTGTGTACTAATGTTATATTTCTGTTAATTTTTAGTTATTCTAGATTATTAATTTCTTTTTTTTATAAAATGTAAATTTTTTTCAAAGTTTCATTGTTTTTAAAGTTTTTTTATGAATATCTTATTTTATGACTTTATTATATGTTTAGAAGCATACTTAAAAAATAAATATTTGATAGCATTTTTTTTATCAAATCACAATCAAATGTTTCTTTTATAAACAACCATCTGATTATTAGCTTGAATTTTTTTCCTTTCTGAACAGTGTTGAAATAAATTTACAGGAATGCATTTTTAGGATTGCGAACGTAGAGTTTTACCGAATGACTTGCTCAGATTAGGCATGAAATAACTTTCCTCGTCCAGTGAAATCTGCAGCTCACATTCAGGAACGAAACTCAATTTTATATATGTATTGTAAAAAGATTTGGAGATAAATTTTGGAAAAAATATGATGCAACAAATTAACTCATCAGAAAAAGCTTGTTACTCAGATGCTAGCAAAAGAATCCTTAACCAATTAGCATGAAAGTTCTTTGTCCAAGGTCAGTATTTTCAGTGTATGACTTCCTTGTGTGCAAAATAATTCGCCTATTTACGATTTTGTTGTTGCGTCGCCGATATTGCACGTTTCCATACTATCCACAGTGTATATAGCAAATTATGCTTCAATCTGTTCATTGGTCTTAGATGGCCTTTTCGTAAAGAATTATTTTTCATTTATATCCGAACATTTGATTTCGGTTTTTCATTAGAATTATTTCAATTAAATCTACTAAACTAATTTAGAATACGAATGCCATATTCATTCTTAAAATTTAACTCAGCTAGAGAATGGGAAGTTATTTAAAATCTTTATCATGAGAAGCATTCGAATAATATTTAATAAATTTAAAGTAAAAAGTAATTTTTTTAAAAAAAACTTTAATATTAAATGTAAAACCACAAACTAATTGTACTGTATTTTATGACAAAATTATCGTAACCGACAACACTCTCCTACCTGAAGGCACATGGGCACAACGAAAAATATGAATGACTAGCAATACTTTCAGGAAATATGGTTGACTCCTGGTGGTCATGATCCGGCCACGGTACACCCTTACCTGTTGGAAACAAGTCGCACTCTGGGCAGGAAATAGCTTAACCCTCACATTTCTGTATAAATCCGGGCGGGGAGCGAAGCAAAAACCAACCACCATAGCAGAATCTTCTCATCCTCATTTCTGTGTAACCGCCGATGGGTTTGAAGTAATAAATGCAGTGTAAATTATGTAATAAAGATGCAAAGAAATCAAACGAAATTTTGTGTGGTTCTAACAAGAAATTAATGACAATTTCTTTATTTGTCGTATTTTATCTAACAACAAAATGAAAATATATAAAAGAACTAACTGAATTTGGTGTTTATATTGTCCAGAAATAACAAGTAGAAAATGAATAATGCTGTTTATATTATAATTGTTAGACATTCTCTAATAATGTGTGTAGGTTTGAACTGATAATAGCAAACGCGTCCTGCGGATGATTCGAGAGACTAAAAAGTAACAAAATTATGTTCGATAAAACTCGACGCTTCTGGCAGTATTTAGAGAAAATGAACATTAAAATACGGTTAGACAGTGTCCGAGAAAACATTTATCAACCCATGTGTTGTTTTACTTGTTTCTGTTGAATATACGACACCATCAAATACATTCAAGATTTAAAAAAAAAATTGAAATTGAAATGAACTGAGATCACGGGAAATATTTTAGTAGTAATTAAAAACCATTCTTCTTTTAATCGTTTTTATTAAACTTTATACTAAATTTTCAGAATGTGCCTGTCTTTACATAAATTTATATTTCATCAATTGGTTTCATTACAATGAATGTCAAACGTAAACGAATCAGTACACAAACATTAAACTGTTTCAATGAAATTATGACAACATTATTCACCTTTAGAAGATATGGGTGTGAATTTCCAAGACTAATTCACAAAAAAGATTTAACATTATCTCGAAATTATAAAAAGAAGCCTTTTAACCCTTTATGAACGGACGGTTCTTATAAATAACATTTAAATCTGGATTATATTTTCGTATTATGACTATTTTTGCCGATAGTATTCTAAAAAATCGCAGAGATGTAACCGGAATTGCAAGAAATTAATATAAGCTGTTCAGCTTTCTCAAGATAATTCTGGATGTTGCCCCTAGATAGAGCCACAGGAAACGAGGAACTGCTTTAAAAATGTTTTATTCATTAATTACTTTATTTTATTTTTAGTTTTAATTAATTCAATAATTCCTTGTGTATTTTGTTTCTTGAGAATCTTCATGTTTTAGATAGTTAATTTTATTCTTTAAGTTGACTGCGTACTATTCATATTGTATATATAAGAGGAGGTTGTATAGTGATTACGTATCATTCGGGAATAAAGTCAAGTTTTGTTTGGACTGAGGTAATACTTCTTATGTGTGGTTTCTGGTGTTTTTCTCTTCCTATAAGTCTAGCACTAAATGATATACAGTCCCTTCTTTAGAGTAGAATCTGTGAGGTCATTCACCATAAGCTAAAGGTGGGAATGGAAAATATTTAATAATCAAATTAATTAAGATTTCTATTGAGTTTTTATCTTAGGTTCTCTGATATTATTCTGCAGGTAAACTTAACTTCCGGTGCAAAAATGAAGTTGGGAAATTGATGGCAATATAATTCAGTAGATAAAGGGTTAATTGTATGGCTTTCTCCTTTAATTTTTATCAACTTACTCGCTTCGTTTTGTAATTATAGTGTTAATAGACCGCAAGACAGACTTCTGAACGGATTTTACCCAAATTTGGTATAAATATTTTCTTTCTGTAAAGTTTGAAAAATTTATCAGTCTTCTAACCAAACCTAATCCGTCTACCTAAAAGCGATTTTATTATTTTGGCCACAGACATATAAACAAACGATTGCCATAATGTATATTGTTTCTTTCTCTTACTTTTTTTCTTTTTTCGTTTTCATGGCAGAAAAAAATTCTACGATTCATCAAGCCGCTTCCTGGCGCAGAGGTACCGCGTCTTCCTCGTGTTGTGGGAGTCCCGGGTTCGAGTCCTGGTTTGGTCATGGTTGTTATTCTGTGTTCTATCTGTGAGATGTGTGACTGTGCCCATCTGCAAAAATGGGGTGTGCAAGCGATTGTGACGAGTGGGTAGTTAAGTCGTAGCCTTGGTTCTACTTGGCGCTATTTCCAAACAAGAGATGCCCCTTTCGGCTTGAAACTATTTAAAATTTTTTAATGTATATATTGTAAATAAAATGTTTGCATACGTTGTAAATAAAATGTTTGCATGTATATGTTGTAAATAAAATGTTTAATGAAATTGTTTACTTGGGTGGTTTTACTTTCATTTAGTTTTTATAATTAAGTGTTTTATGGTTAAAAATGGGTTTATGTGGTAGATCTAGTTAAGAAAAGATAAAAAAATGGTTTCTGAGCTTTAAACGTATTGTTCTTTAAACACCTTGCCTATTTCTGCATATCTTCAAGAACAATGTGCAAAAGCATGTTGATTTGATTCATTTTTGGAACAATTACTTTTATTTGTATTTTTATTTCTTTAAAAATTTAATAAAAATAAATATTAAGTAAATATTTGTTGCGTTTTTTTAGAATGGGAAGGATTGACAAAAAAAATCCTTTTTGTTGCATTATAATACGTATCCATTAAAATGTCCAATTTCATTTTCCTGTACTATTTTTCCCCTCTGAATTTCAATCGATTCTTATATTTTCAGGCATTATTTAAATTTTTTATAATTGGTATATTCCCGATGGAATTTCTATATATAACGATTCGTATTTTTAATTATATTTTTCACGCGGACTTCAAATAAGGGTCATATGTCTGTAATGCCCTGCTGACTTAAGGCATATTTTTATTTATTTTCGTACACCCCCCCCCCCCCCCTTCAATGAGGAGAAAGAAAAAAAAAAGAATCCTTTTGCATCACGGGATGAAGCGTACATGATTTAGAAACGGAGGATATGGTTTTAATGAAAGATAAAGTTGGAGACCTTAATACGATTTTGTGCATTATGACTGATAGCTTGCATAAAAAAATTTGTATTATCATAAGGCCAATGTAATTACAGAGGTAATGGTAATACTTTAAGCATTGTCTTATTTTCTCATTCGATTGGATGACACGGCCTGGTTTGTTCTCGGAATCAAAAACCCTCCGCCGTTTATACATGCGGCAGGATGTGTTTATTTTGGGAGAATAGGGGTGGGATGATGTTGAAAGGAGGAAATGTAAACATTCAAATGAATATTGTCAGAAAAAAAGTATTTATTCGCAGTAAAGTGCTTTACAGCTTTTTTTATTTAGCTGCAAGCGACCTCAATATCAAATTGTAATGAATAACAGAGGCGCCTGTTTTTAAAATTTGCCGATTCATTTTCCAAGATGTTTTAGGATAAAACTCCCTTTTCTTATCTAGCTTTTGGTAATATTTTAAGATTGGAAATTTAACATTTAAAAATATTATACATATAAAAATTTAATGGACATTTCTGAAAGCTTTTTTTACCGTTTAAACTGGCTGTATAAGCAATAAATATGAGCTTTAATTTCAAATAAAATAGTACGGTTAGAAATGAAGTGCCGTTATATTTATCTCAGGAAAAAAAGGTGAACGGGAAAGTGTCAAACGGAATTTATGGTGGAAGAATTCAGAAAATGTGCTAACCCTTTTACTTCATACCATCTCTAATCGTAATAGAATCATCGAAAGAAGGATAGAAGTGGGGTATTGAAACTAATCATAACTCTACTGCTTTTTAAATACGAGACAACTAGAACCGTCTTGAATTGAACCAATCAAATTTACACGTAAACTCTGTTGTATAATCAGAAAGCAATGAGTACCTGTAGCATTCGGGAGTCTGATTGATGGAATCAATACAAACAGAGCTGCCGACTCTGGATATAATGGTTAGTCACAAAGCCGTCACCGATCTGTGTATCTAATTTTTCCAGAGGGGATAGATATCCCGTCTTTAAGAAGTGATCAGCATAATCTCATCAACACAATTGCACTTCAGAGACAATCAAAAACGACATGGTGAAAAGAAATTTTCCTTATTCTTTTTTCGTTGTTGCTTATTCTTTGGCCAGAGATTATATCAACACTTTTAATTATGACTGATACACAGCGGTCATGCGACTCTTTAAATTACTATACAACAAATGGATGGACAAAATCAAAATGCATGAGATGCTTAAAATAAGGTTAAAAGTGTTTTAAGTCGTTATAAATATTAAAAAAATGAATTGAAAGTACCAGAAATTGAGTTGAATATATTGAAAAAAAAAACCCACTAATATGCCTATATTGTTTATATCATATTTTTTTTAAAATACTTACTTTTTATATAAAAATTTTTTCCTCCCTTTCAATGCTTTAATAAAAGCATGTATTATTTTTTTTATTTAAAAAGTATCTAATATTATAAAGTTCTTAGTCTTAAACTATAAACCAAACTACTGATTAAGAGGTGAAAAAAAATTTCCAACTTATTTCCAAACTAACGTGAAAAGTCCCCCCCTCACAATTTTTTTTTATTCTCTAGTAAATGTATAATTCAAGAGAAAGCTTTACACTGCGGCGGAGTACAATACTCATGAAATATTCATTTTTTATTTAATTAAAAACTTTAATGAATCTACCGGATGATCTTTCACGACTTTGTGGCAATTAACTCGTCACACACGCGGTTAATAGAATGAGAAAATCGCATCTGCTTTTTGGGCGTTTTTTTTTCTCAATCTTAATAAAAGCGAAATTTGGTACAGAACTACATTTGTAGCCACAGAATACCATACCAAATTTCATATTTTTTGGTCAACCAGTTTCTGAAATTACAGACAGGCAAAAAAATCAATCCCTATCTGAATTTAGCTCAAAATTTTGACAAATGTGTACGCTATATAATTGCTACATCTGAGTACCAAATTTCATCTGTATATTCTTTTCGTTTTGAGGTGATCGTGTTATTTTGGAATCGGAGAGCCAGCAGAACAGAATACCTATCAGCAGATATTGCCCAAAATTTGTGTGATAGCTGTAAATTAAAAAAAAAAACAGTATTCCGAATTTCATGCATCTATTTCAAGACCTTTTGAATCCATGTTTGTCACTGATAAACAAAGAGAATAAAAAGCTTAGATAATTAAAAAAAACCAATATAGTATTAAAAAAGTATTGAGACACACCTAGTTTGGATAACGAAAGCTCAAGAAAAGAGTCAGGAGCAAAACAAAAGTGACTTATTTGTAAAGCCTGTTTCTTAAACAAAAGGTAAAGAGAAAAAATGATGCTATTTGTTTGATATCATTAATAAAAATTGAAATTTTTTGCTCTCTGGAGCAAATTACAAAACTGTTTACAAAACCCAATATTAAATGGTTGGTATGATGGTTAATGCATTGTATGTCTCCCATTCGATGCAACACAGTCCATACAACGCCTAGGCATGCTGAGTATCAAATTATCCATCTGATCTTGTGGAATATTACAACACTCGTCAAGTAATGCTCACCGGCGTTTTGGAACGGAGGTAGCACGTTTTCCTCATGATCTGGACGCCCCGGGTTCGATTCCCGGTTAGGGCATGGTTGTTCTTCAGTGTTCTATCTGTGAGTTTTGTGAATGTGCCCCCAGCCTGTGAAAAGCGGCTGTGCAAGCGAATGTAATGAGTGTGTATCTAAAGTTGGCGCTACTTTAAACAAGATAAACTTATTTTGTCTTAAATCCACTGATGCATAAGCGGGCTTGTCCATGGCAAACGACATTAGTAAGAAAAACTACAAGTAAGGCTCTCTGAAGTTCCGGTAGACATGTAGGAGGTGCTTGATGGGCTGAAACTCGTCAGCCAAGCCACATATTATCTACTGGATTCAAGTCCGTTGAGAATGTTAGCCAGCCCATACGGTGATATCCATCTTTCGAAGACATTTGTTTTCGATGTTTGCATGGTGAGGGTGGCCTCTGTCATCCATAAACATGAATTCTACACCCATCGCGCACCGAAGCAAACATAATTGTTATTCTAGAATGATGTCCCGATAGATTTGGCCTCTCATGGTTCCAATTTAAATATGCAGGTCAGTATTGAAACCCAAATGAATTCTTCCCCAAACGAGCAGTCCTACACGTCCGTGAGGATTGCTCGTTTGATTGATGATGATGATGATTTCAATGATTTGATGATGATATTTTGATTGATGTTTGGTGGCAATGCATATATGGTGCTATCTACATAAAAGCCCGGAGAGAATCAGACTACAAGCTAAACTTAGACTAATCGGTAAACATCACACAAGCGCACCGTTGCAGTGTCCACAATTCGTGCTGTCTTTTCCAGGCTAACCACAGGCGACAATGAGTTGCAGTAAATGGAACACATCTGACAAGGCTTACGAGCATATAGACCAATCTTCTCAAAACGGCCGAACATTATCTGCCTTGAAACTGTCAAACCAGTGACTGAAGATAGCCGATGATTCAGGTCTGATGATGGGCCCTGTCTACTTCTTTTGGCAGTAACTACCAAATACCATTCTTCATTCAGCGTTGTAACTTGATAATGACCGGTTCTGTGACATCTGCTCACATTAACAATGTCTTGAAATCATTGCCATAGCCTGGAGATGACTCAAAGCCTGGAGATCCAAGTTCCTTGGATACTTCCTACTGGGTACGCCCACATTCCAGACTACCGATCACGTAAAAAATGATCTAATTACATCCTTTGTGTCATAACCATGCGGTTATTGCACTGAAAGGCTTATAAAGCGCTTCCGAACAGTTTCACTTCTATCTCTTGAACATCACTCTCTTACACTCTCGTCATTGTGACATACTGTTATTGGGCCTCTGGTGGCTTCCTTCAATTTGCATATGATTTTTGAAGATTGTGTAGTCATTTTAAGGGTGATATATTCATTTTAGAGTTCCATTTCCTCATAACACTAAATTATCCTTAATTTGTGGACATGAGTGTAGATCAGTTATAGTAGCTAACATCTAGTTTCGAATCCTCCTATAGGAAACAAAATAATTTTTAATATGATAAATAGAGTTTGTGTTTCAGATGCCCCTTTTTCCTGAAGCGATCAAAAGAATTAGGCGTAGAGCTACATTTCTAGTTCAAATCACGTACCGAAATATATGTATGTAAGTCATTACGGTTTCGTGTTTTCGCGCTTACGTGTTTCTGAAAGTACAGACGAACAGACGATGAGCTTCGTTAGATTTTGCTCAAATTTTGATAGGTGATTACAATATGGATGCTAAATCCGAGTATCGAGTTTTATCTGTCGCTTCTCTTCATATTATATTTATCGTGGTAACTAAGATTCTGGCAGTTGGACAGATAGACTAACCCTGAGTGGAGTTTGCTAATAATGTTTTTATTGAATATTTAAAAAAACCCTGTACACCACTAAATATCACACCTGGGTATACAACACATTGAAGTATTCAACACAGTAAGTACACAACACATTACATACATAATTCACAGTCTGTACAGACGGAGAACAACCATGTCCGAACAGGGTCTCGAACTCAGGACGTCCATATCACGAGACAGACGCACCACCCTTGTGTCAGGGTGTTAGCCTTGCTTATAATTCGATAGAAATCTTTGAATTTGGTATAAAAACTAAATACCAAATTTCATCCGTCTAGTACAAAGCCTCTTTGAGTTGCATTTGCCACAGATAAATAGAAAAACAGTGGCACACATAAACAATGGAAGGTTAAATATGTGGAGATTCGTCAACCTATCAAATTCAATTATTTTTTGTCGATCATAATACAATCTCTACACTCCATGTACAAGTGAGTAATAATTCGATCAGTCACAGTAGCTAACATCCATCAATAGGAAGCTCGTTTGTTTTACCAGACAGAGATTCGAATCTTTCTTCAGGAAGCAAGATAAGTCTAATATCTTCCTTGAAAAACAGGGTATAATAATAAAGAAACTGCGTTTTCCTTAAAAGTGATCCTTATTCGTGGGCTATATTGATTGGTAATTTTTGTTTATTAATAATTACATTCTTTAGCAGAAATCATTTTCATTTATTTGTATGAAGGACTCTCAGTTTGTATAAATACCATCATTTTTATAACACTTTTTTTAAGTTAATACATTCGAACCCAACACTCTCGAAGTTCTGGTTTGTGAAAACAGTGCATTTTTTTTAACACTTTGACATATCAAGGGATAAAAGTTATATTTCTTTTTAAAAGTTAGCGCCCATTTTAGAAAAGACTATTTGACGAGAATTAAGGGAGACAAATTAAAAATTTAGTTTGAACATTTTTGATCTTTCGACTTGGCTGAGGGCGATGAATCGAAAGAAAATTGCTTCTCTCTTGTAGGGTTACTAGATTTGAAAGATATAAAAGTCTGGATTTTTTTCCGATGGCATATAATTATTAAAATGTTGTTATCTTTGTTCTTGAATTATATTCCTCTCTCGATTGCGTTGTATTATCATGGGTTTGGAAGTGAGTTGGATATTTTTTTGGATCATTAATTGTAGTATATTTTATTTAAAAAATGTTTCTTTTTGTTTTATCTTTAAATGTTATTCGGTATGAATTTCGCTTTTCATAGAACTTGTACTTGTTTAATTTATCATTTCAAGTAATGTATGAATTTGGCTTATAGTTTAAATGGGCTATGAGATTGCACATTATTTCTCCCATTTCACTCGCTTTTCTAGAAAAAATTCTTCGGATTTCTTTGTTACAAGTAAATTTGATACTGCTCAACTGTTGAACTATTTCTTCGACTGTAGTTTCAAAGAATGATGACTTTTTACTTTTAGTTGTCCTGTAATGTTGCTAGCAAATCACTTTGAGTAACGGGATATAGGGGTGCCATGTAACGACATCTTGTTATTTCATAGCGATATAGAATCGTCTATAGAAATGACCATAGAATGGCTTTCATTTACTTTTCCATCCTACGAAACTAAGTGGATTAAAAAAAATAAACTCATATAAATGTTATTCATTGGAGTCTTTTATGGTATACATGCACTTTATTAATGGAAATTCAAATAGGTTTAAAAATCTATAGGGGGAAAAATCTCCTTCTGCGCTCAGCTATTTCACCTGTCATAATGATTACATTTTACTTCAGTTAAGTCGTTCAGGCAACATTACTGTTTATTTCACTGTTCCGGGACGGCCTCTTTCTGACGATTCTTTATCATTAAGGGGTGAGACGAGGAAGGGTGATCCCATCTCCGGTATTCTTCGACCCTGATTTTAGCCCTATTATACACTTTCTAGTTCAATAGTTTTCGATTAGGTTGTTGCTTCTGATCGTATTGTTTTAATTCGAATGAGATAAACACGACTTCGTTTCTTTTCTCTTGCCTATATTTTAACGAATTGAACTTATTCTAACGAATACCCTAAAAAGCGGCGGGGTTTTAGTCTATTAACTACTTAACCGGTTGCATTTAGTAAGGGGTAGTATTTTTTCTTGTATGAATTCTGCAGAATTCTTATTTTGAAAATTGGCTTTAAAAATTGTGTATTCAAGTACGATCTTTAAGATTTGTTTACAAGAATTTTAGAATTCCTTATAAATTATATTTGTTTGAGAATGCATCAAAATTGACACTCTTGGTTAAAATAATTTTAATGTGTAATTTATTAGACATGTTTGTATAAAATTTGTTGGTTTACAGAAAAAACCTCGCTATGATAACTTGATGGCCTCTAAAGGTCTGTTTACAGCTACCTTGTATAAACTGAAGGATACGGTAACAGAAATTTACTGTTCAGTTGGTGGATACGAAGGTTCGCATTTCTGACACATTCAGCCTCGATGTTGAATTTGTATAAAGCAATTTGAAATTTTTTAACCCTGTGCCCTCCAGTGCTGCCTCTGACTCGCCATTCAAGATTGTGCATCATTTTGACGTTTTATTTATTTTAATTTATTAAAAATGCCTACATAATGTTTAAAAGATGTAGATTAATTTTTCAGAGAAATTCAACTTGAAAGAATTATGTATATTTACTTTTCATGGGACTCGACAAATCTGTGTATTAGGAGGATAATTTTTCATCCAATTATTTTTTAGAGAGTTAATTTAGTGAAAATCCGTGTTTAAATTAATTTTCAAACTCTGGCGCAATGTTTTGTACAATTGAAATGCCCTCTTTACAGACTTATTTTAAAAAAATATTAAATTTGAGATCGAAAGCTTTGTTCCTTAATAAAATATTCTTTCCAATGGAACTTGATTAAGGTTCTTGAAGAATGGATATTTCACTTTTCTTATGAATTAAAATGACGCAATTACTCATACTTTTAATCATTGTCATTGCATATTTCTTAACTTCAAGAAAAAAATTTCATTCTTTTAGTTATTAAAAGCCTTATTTTCTTATTTCTATATTTCACATTAATTTTACATTAATTGTAAACTTCGAATATTTAACGAAAATCTTTCTAAACTTTCAATGATAGAAAAAAAAATTAGACGATTAAATATTTTACGAAAGAATGACAATGGTTTGAATTTAGAGCTAGAATGTAATCCATTGGAAATGAAGGACAAAAGTCTGAAAACTGCGGAAATTCGAACAAATTTAACACTGCTTTTAAGATGGTATAAGTAAAGGTAAATTTTATCAGTTTAGAATGTGCCAATTTTCAATTCATCTTGGAAAGGCGTCATAAGGTGGTTTAATTCTTAAATAAAATTTATTAACTATTTTCATAAATAAATTAAAAATATCTTAATTGTGAGGAATGGAAGAGAATTCCAACTTGCAACATGAAATGTTTATCATACTTCAATAAACTTTAATTCAATTTGTGGTGGGATGTAGATTATGTGGTGTCCGTGCATGGAAGCAACGAGACGAATGTTGTTAGAAACATTTCCTTTTTAATCATCATACTCACACACTATGTACAAACACGCAAAGACAACACGTAACACAAAGACATTCCAGTACACAGCTGCCTAGGACGGAGTTACCTCTCTCCCTGCTACCAGCGCAAAGCATTATGGGATGGCGCGCGTGATGACGTAATCACGCACTGCCATCTAGTAACCAAAAGGGAAGTTAACTAATATCCAAAAGAGAAGGCGAGAATAATGCAACTGCTACAAATTCGCATTTCAATATGCGACTCGCTTCTAGCGTTGAAAAACATTTTTATGGAAATGGCAATAATAAATTTTAAAACAAGATTATTAATGAACTTGTCGTTGAATATTTGCCTTTACCTCTGTTTCAATGAACATTTCGTGTGGTATTTTCTTCTAAAAGACGGGTCATTAAACATAGAATATTAATTTGAAAATACCAATGAAAACTGCAAGATAAAACCGCCATGTATAATATAGAAAAGTATAAATTATAAGAAATTTTTAGTTTACTGAATGAAAAGCGGAACTTTTCTTTTTTCAGACGTGTCTCGAGTTGCATCTTCAAAGAAGCGTCTATTGACCGACTTCATAATCCCAGCCCTGGACACCGAAAGATTCGGTCACAGATTACAGTGGCTGAGCAAAGATCTCAATATCTTCCGCATCTTCTGGGGAAAGAAAAGGGGGGAAAACATGGAAGGCGGAAGATTTTGAGGTCTTCAGGGTATGTTCAAAATATTTTTGACTCCATGCAACAAATAGAATACAAAATTTCGGATAAATCTGTTTTCAGCAAATTTTGTTAAAGGCTCTAAAAATGTGAACCTATTTAAGTAAAGCAGCTCTTGGCATAGTAGTTTGTTGAAATGCCATTTTTTTTATTGGCCCAGATTATTTTTAGTCTGCCAACTACCTTATGTTTCTAAATAAATATGTATGACAAAGTGACCACGAGAATATCTATTTTAATTTGGATTGACGATTATTTGCAAGTTAAGAAAGTACAACGGAAATTAGTTTAGACGAGCAGATAAAGCTCTAACGTTATGAAATTTGGTATAATTATTAGGATATAATCTATAACATTCTCTATTTCTTTAACAAAATATTTTTATTGAATATACGTTGGGCGTGCCTTACTGTGGATATTGATTTAATAAACTGCTTTTAATTTGAATAATGAATCAAATGCTTGCCGAAGTTATAAATTTGTGTTGCATGATTATGTCTTAATAAATGGTTTTTCAACACGACGATAACTCGTTAATTCCTTTTACGAGATAGTTTAAAATTGGCAAATATATAATAATTGTTTTAAAATATGTTCCTAAGCAAAAATTCGAAGAGCCTCAGTCGAACATAAAATGGTACTAAATTATAATTTTAAATAAAATCATGGCTCTTGTTTTGTGATGGCTAACTCTATAATCTTTATGAAATTGAATTTTTGTTGAAATAAGGTTCTTTGATTCTCGAAAAATGATGCATACAATAAAATACATTAATAAATACAGCGAAGCTTTTACGAAGTCGTAAGATTAGTTTAAAAAGAAATGTTTTATTAACAATAAACTTTGTTTGGCAAGTAGAAAGGTCCGTTTAATATAATGCTAACAAACGCTCATCTACTTGTATTCTAGAACTTTGAGACATTTACCTAAAATTATCCAATTTAGCAAGTTTACTTTAGAAAACGAGGTATATAATCTTGTCTCCTAAAGTAAATTTGTTTGATTGTGTACTTGATATTTTTGAAATAAAAGTAATTCGTATTTTTTAGATTCTGAAAACATCGCCACACAAATAATATCTTTACATTTCAATTTTCAGTCATAAAGATTTAATTGATGTTTAGTTTATTTTCCTTGACCAATAGATAGAAGTGATTGAATGATAGTTTTCTCAAATATTTGCTATATCATAATAAGATGCTACATTGTAATAATCACGGTTAATTTAGAAATTTTGATTTATGCATGAGCTATAAAGATTTGAATGTGTTTTTCACTGTATATTTGGCATAAGAAGTCGCCTTTTTAAAATTTTGATACGAGGAAACTGTATAATCGCTTATGTGAGCGTCTTAATTCTCATGGTTTTAGATCTGCTTAAAAGTATATTTATAATAAAAATTTTCCTTTTGTTACTGGTCAAAATATTGGGTTACTACTAAAACTTGTTAAATATATACGATTAATAGTTTCAGAACAGATGTGAATGATGCGTTTTTAGTGTTGAACCTCCTAGTCAAGAAATGAATCAGAAATGGAAATTAAAATGCCTTTCAATAATTTAAAAATTTTACGTAAACCAAAACATTTTTTATTAAAAAAAAATATACCTTCTTTTACCGCCATTGTGAAGTGAAAGCATTTACGTCGTAGAATTATTTTATGTTCGAAGTGTTTATAATGAGAATACATAATTCAAGTAATTATAATAATTTCGGTTGGAAGTTTTGACTATTCTTCAAAAAAACATGAAAACAATTTCGGCATTAGAAATCTAGTATTGGAAATTGATAATTCATTCATTTGGTCTCCTGGAGGTTTGATTTTAATGGCAGTAAAGATTTCTTAAAAACCAATACTTCTAGTATTTCTATTGGCATTGTATATTTTACAAACTTCATTAAAAACATTTATTAAAATCTGAAATTTGTTTACGTAGATTTTTACATGCTTGATGGATAAGTTTATTTATTTGAGAATGTTTGAAAATTGACGCCAATAGTTGTAGTGAAGTTCGTATTAAATCTGTTTCACTTATTTGTATGCTACAAAATCGAAAATTTTCAGGCCTGGGATGATGTAAAAGGGCGCTTCACAGCAGAAGACTTGGCAAAATCCAAAGGTCGCTTTAGAGCTGTCTGGAGTAATTGAATAACTTTATGATGGTAATACACTGTTCCATTGTGATCTATACAGCTCTCGAAACTCTGAGCCACGATGCTTTGTTTGTGGTGAGTACTTAAAACTTTTCTGAATTTAGTGAGAGCCTGCTTCCTTATTTTCAAAAAAGGACACTCCGATATTCTGTTACTAACTTAATATGAAATTAAAAGTATAGTTTAAATACTTGAAAAACGCACTTTTTTCTATAAACGAAATTTGCGTAGAAAATTGTCAGAGCAAAAACTTAACGAGAAAGTAAAATGCTATTTTAAAGACTTGCATACTACCTTCAGGGTTACAGTTGCAGAACTCTTTCGATAGCTGGGAAAGCAAATATACTAAACAGCAAACCGCTCTACACTGGTCAGTTATGAAGGAGAAAGCTAAATGGAATTCGTCAAAATTGGACTTCTGAATATTCGAGGCGAGCCATTTTGTACATGCAACTAGAAAGCTCAAGGGAATAAATTGATTATTCAAGTACTTGGTGAAATGCGTCTTTTGACAAAACTATCTAATTATTGTAGCTTTTTAAAGACTTTTAAAATAAAGATGAACCAAGAATGCAAATTTCCTCGCTAATGGGGAAAAATACTTTAATTTATCCAGTCTTTAAATTATAAATATTCATAAATCTTGAAATTTCACCAGACTTTTACAAGGGAACGAAAACAAAATAGGTTAAAAGGTTACGCAATTAGACATATGCTGCTTTTAGGAATGCGTATTACAGATTCTATTAAAAAGGCGACAATTTTTTATATGGATTATATGCAAATTTCGAATCGAATTACACCGCCTTTAAATGATTTTAGGCTACAAATTTGAAAAATATTTCATTACTCAAATAGCGCACGGAAAGGATCAAGACAATTGGCATTTAATAAATTTGAGCTTCATTGAAAGAATATTTAAGCTCTTTTCCTGTCTAGAGATGTATTCCGATTGTAATATTTTATGTTTGCTCTTTTAATAATAGCGGAATCTTCTTTCAGGCAAATTTGCTCCTGAATTCGCCAACAGGAAATCACTGGTTAGTCCTTGTCCAGTACGCCACATATACACAAAAAACAAGCTAGGAAGGAGCCTGGAATATGGAAATGATCACTGTGTAATACCTAAAGCGAAACTGAACATATTGTAACGTTTTGGCCGGGGCTACTGGTGAGTTGGGCCGTAAACAAACCAGGACTTGGAGAAATAAAAATCTATTTCCAGCTATAATACATATATATTTTGCACAATTACACCTTCTTGATTGAATATGTTACGAACACATAGGCAATTCAGTTCAGAGTTCCACTGGGGAAAGGTGCTGTGGCAATCAAGTAAGGTAGTCTCTCTCGTAGATGAAGACGGAAGGTGGAGTTCTTGAAACTCCCGCAAGATCTGGACCGAGGTTCGGGATTCTCTGCTTGTCGATTAACCTGCTGGGTTTTGTACAGCGTAAGGTGATGAACTGGCTGGAAGAGCAACTCGGGAGACAGCTGTTCAACTAATTGGAGGTATTCCCAAAGCTCGGATAAGCTTTCACACTTCAGACGAGACGCTGAATGGTTCCAAAGGTTCCGATGAACTCCACGTGGGCTCGACTACCGGGCGAGGCGGCCTACGTACATTCCAAATTCTCTCCTGAGAATTTTCCACAGAATTCTTTTTCCGCCGAATGAATTTTCCAGCCGTTGCGAAATCGGTTCGCTCCCAACACTTCGCTTTTTTTCTCGGCTCTCTCTGTCTCCCTTTTTATCTCGGTCTCAAAAACCGGCCCTCGGTGGCAAATGACAATCGACATTCTCAACTTTTTGATCATCTGACCCAAGTTATTTTTCCAATCACAAGAGAGGGGGAAACGGCGTCTAGCAAGGAGACGTCTTGGTTTCGTCTAGCCTGCAATCTTCAACTTTCACAAATTCCTCCGTTATCTCTGGTTGTTTTCCGGTGGGAACGCAGTTGGCTATATTCCTACTTGTTATCTATCCGAAAACGTCACAATATGTATGACTACATGATTTCGTGTTTTCTTATTAAATTGATTCAATCAAAAGTAAGGCGATATTAGCATTTAATATTTACATGACAATTGAAAATTATCGATAATGCGTACATCAAGCTTAAACTAAAAAAGGTTATTGGGATTTATAGCATTTCTGAACTGGAAAGCAGGATATTGGGATTAATAGCAACAATGGCTGTTATCCCCTATTTACAGCATCAATCGTATATCAAACCTCTTGAACAAAAATAAACCAATAGGAGTTAAGTAGCTCACAAAACTTCTAAATTCAATAACAATGTTTGAAATGTAGCGTATGAGTTAATTGTGCAACGAAGCAGCAAAAATAGTAATTCAGAGGAAAGTTTTTCGAATCGAGCTTCAGGATGTGCTTTTACTGTGTAAGTAAGAACATACATTTCTGGAAGCAGCAAAGTACGATAGTCTACAATGTCCAGCATTTAAGATTGAAGATATCGTTGCTTCTGGCAAATCATTAGAAAAATTTGTAATCCTATAAACAATATACGTAGCGCGTTTCTAAGAAAACAAGGAGCTTCCAAATGGAAAACATTACAAATGAAGGTGTATATTAGTAACTCAAGATAATCTTGTTTCACGTTGTAAAACCTAATAAAAATGTATCCATAAGGCAGAATTCAACTGCATTTGTTATCGCTATGAGATTCTTCAATATTTTCTAATAAAAATATTTTTACCTATTTGTGTGTGACTATTCTTGCTTTTTTATATTTTGACTGTAGAGATGAAATGTATTAATAGAATCTGAACAAAATTGCGGTTTATCTATAAAGATTTAGTTAGCACGCTAAAATAACTTGCCTGCGCTTTATCCTTCTTGCGTATAAAAACTCTTGCGATAAATATCTGTAGCAATTTGTCCAGATGTTCAAATGACAAGTTATCGTGGAAATCGTAGAAATGAAGTTAATTTAAAATTCAAATAAACTTCATCCTCTATGGGGCCCAATTTTTGTTTTAAATAAAAAAAAAACTGTACGAGTGAAAAATTAAATTATAAACCTATATATGTAAATGGAAACAATTTTATTGCGCTATAGTTATTATACGACTTCCAAGTTGCATCGGCCTATAAAATTTACACATCTGTGTATAATAGCTCGTAAGTGAAAGTTCATAAAACAATTTGCTTTTGGTGTAAGGAATAAATGTACATGCATACATAAACATAGTTTGTTAGTCACTGACAAAAGCACAAATAATTTCAATTGGATCAAAAGTTTTCGCGTAGTTTCACTGCCAACAGTTTGCACAGTAAATATTTTGTTTTGCATTCAGCCAGTAGTGGTCATGAATATTAGTATTGGTTGTGTTTGCCACGTCATAAAGTTAAGACTTATGCCATCTCGTGAGAAAATCTATAATTGTGTAAAATGTCGATAAATTAAAATGTGACCTGAAAGTTACGCGGGTCCATAGAGGGTTAAGAATTTCTCAATTTTAGATTAACTTTAGATTGCAGTGATAAATTATTTCTTCTAAAATGCATGTAAACAATGTTCACTTTTTTCCATATAATGAAGTTTTTACTATTTCTTGTAATTGAAAATTTTAATAGATATAAAGATCTACTAAAAATTATGAAGGTTATCATTAAATCCTTTTCTCTCGACGGCACGCAGGTCATTACCATGCGTCTGGTGGATTCAAACGTCCGTTATTACAGGGAATTTATATTCTCTTGTTGGATTTTCGTTGTGGGTAGTGTTATCAGATCTTTATTTCTTAACCTCGGACGTTTCTTTTACAAAAATTCTTTAAATTCAATACATTTACTTCATGTTTTTAAAAAAATATCTCTTGGATCTACAAGTCTGGTTAAAAATTCAAGTAAAACTATATGCTACATTCTAGGAATTTAAAATTTTGCCGATTTCTTTTCAAGATTATGTTCTAAATGAATTAATAACTAACCTAAGAGATTTACCAATTAGTCTTATCTTATCGATTTTTCAAGTGATGTCGTTTTAGAGGCAACACCTGAATATAAACGAGGTGCAAAAGGTGTACGCCACGAGTCAAAAAATATAACTTCATCTTTCAAGACCAAATATTAATTCAAATACTATAACTGGTAATATTTTTGAAACAATCGCCATCAAATGCAGTGATAGATGGGTCACTATTGTAAAATTGTCTAGACTCTTCTGCTGACCTAATGTCGTTGTTGCCTAGAGGTGTGAGGTACTTCGAGTACATTTTTGCACCGTTCTACCCTCTTGATATAAAGATATGAAACGAGTGCCTCTATGATAAACCGAACTGATGAAACAGAGAAGATTTCAAGAATAGGTCTGAGTTAAGGCAAATGGACAATTTAGGTCTGGAGGTCCCCTTCCTGTTTTGTTATAACACACGGATACAGAGTTAAAAGTATAGAATAAAAATGAAGTTAATATCTGATTGTATGACTAATTAGTGTTAGCAGTTTCCTTTAATTTTGGTGGATAATGAAATTTTGAAGGTATAATGATCTATAATTAATTTTGATCTATAATTAATCTTTATTTACCAAGTATATTTGACATAAATTTGATACAGAATTGGTGCTTAAAAAGTTTGACACTATTGCACTACATTTTTCATCTGACTCAGGACCTGACTAAGACAGGAGAATATGGGGCAATTGCCCGGGCCCCCACATAAGTGGGAGACGCCATATTGAATAAAAATTTTATTTTGCACTTCCTTTAATGAATGTTGTTCATTACTCAAGTCAAGCAGAGGGACCCCCAATTTTTTTGTACCGCCCCCCAACTAGGCTAAATCGGGTCCTGGTCTGACAAGATGGTGGGTGCATTGCAAAATTTCTTGAATAAGACAGAAGTTTATTTTCACAATTCAAAAGATAAAGTGAAACAAAGCTCTCTGAATTTAGCAACTTTTCAATTATCTATGACATGTCTAATTAAATTCAAATGTATTCATGATAATTCTATTATATCGTCGTCATCCCAATTTATCCTTTCAGGTAAATGCGCCTGTCTGTTTGAGATTGAAAACTAGCCAAGCCAAGTTAGAGCTGTATTACATTTTTATAAATAAAATATAAAGAAGTAATTAGAATGCGATGATACCTATATTTTAATTTTCTCTTATAGGATGTATGTGTAGAAATTATGATTGTTTAAAATTCAATTTTGAAATTTATCAAAATCTATGCATGTCAGTCTTTTTCGAAAACGCTCTTTTCGAAAGCGTGTTTGGCGCTCTATTTTTCTGATACGATAATTCCAAAGCTATTATGCGAGCTGGTTGAAATTTGGTGTGAATCTACACAGTTCTGTCTATTTTTATGAAATAAGACGAAACTCATCATTAGGAAATCTATTTGATAGGCTCTGTGTACCAGGACTCACAAAATATGTCACATTGCTTCTTTATAAGATGAAATTGGAGTGATAGGGGAGGGCGACCGATGTTTGAGCTATCATCTTTCCCATATGTCAAAATTTCCTCTTTCAAAGACACTAAAAATAGGAAAGTTATCAGTTTCAACTTTTCCCGAGAATTGCAATATTCTTAAAAGAGGGCTATTCACAATTCTTCCAGCTGGAAGCTTTTTATTGAAGACCACTTAGAATTTTTGACATTTCTTAAATTATTAATTGACAACTGAAAATTTAAAATGTATGTTCGGAATAATAAGCTTTTTGGCCAAAAAGCATAACTCAACTAATCAACTCAACTCGATATGCATGCTTTCGCTTTAAACTGAACAAAACAATCGTCTGCAGCTGAAATCCCTAAATCAAGTTCAATCAATCAATCAATCAAATAAACGCATTCATCTTCAGTAGATATTTATCTTAAAATGTGCCTATAATTTTTATCACAAGACTAATTATGATGCATATAATTTCGCTTTATTAATAAAATTACTAATCTTTTTCATATTTTAAGATTTTTAATTATTTTAGTAAGAGATATATAATGGCTTTTAGGACCTTAGCACACAAGATAGCTTTCTTTGGACGGAGATTTCCTGTATTTCAGCTCGCTAGTCAACATGCATTAAAAGTAATCTTATCTAATTAAAGTATGCATTTGCGCTTGTTAAGATTTGATATTGCTGTATTTTATTTTAAGATATTTAGTACTGATTTGCCTTTTTTTTTTTTCGTTTACAGGTTTTAAAAAATAATTCAAATTCACATTTGATTTTATCTCCATTTCTACCTGCCTTTTTGATACTAAAAGCTGCTTCCACACTTCAAAAGTCAGGTATTACTGAATATTTTCTTAAGTTATATATATATATATATATTATGATATGCAATAAGCTTGCTTGCTTCTCTTTTTTCTCTTTTTAATAAATTTCTTTCTTTTTTTTGTTGTTTTAAAAATAGTTATTTTTCAAAGAATTTGTTTTTGATGTGAAAATAACAGCAACTAGATTTTATTTATTAATGCTTCAGATCAAATATGTGATAAATCATTTTTTTTTAGCTATCAAAATATGCCTAAACATTATTTTTTTCATTTCACCAATTATAATAAATATTTGGTATTAAAATATTGATATTTTGCAGCAATCTTCATAAAATAAGTTTATAAGGGCTATCATCATCCATTACTAAATTATTAGGCTTTCTATATCATCTTGACATGAAAAATTATGATGAATTATAATTTATCAAAGCATTTTATATTTTTCATAGTTTTAATGCACAATTAATAAAGTACTATAATTTCATTTTTTAATTATCTAAATAATTATATGTTTTAATAATAATTTAATACATGAATGTAGTTATAAGAAATATTGCTGCCTTTTGTATATGTAGATTCTAGATTATATTTATAAACTTTTAAAAGGTAAATTTTATACACTTATTCTGAAGAAATATTTTAAACTTTTTTAATTGTTTGTTTCTTGACTTTATCAAAATGCTGTTTGTTTTATATGGTATAATAAGTATAAAATGGTATATAAGTAAATATATGGTATAAAGTCTTTTTATAGAAAGACTAATAAATTATTGACATTTATTATATTGTGACTGTTTATTGACATTTATTTTATTACGATTGTTTTCTTTAAGATATTTATAAATGTGTTTTTGCTCATTATGCTGTCTAAAATTACTTATAACTAATAAAACAATCTGTTTAATATAAAATCTTGAAATAAAATAACCATGACACTAATGTCTTTTTATAGGCATTGTACATTTTATAAATTTAAAACAAGACATCTTTAAAAAATTTACATTTATTCATATTGAACTTTTAACTTCATCTTTCACCACTTAGTATTTTAAAAAATCGGTGTGATGCTATTGAATGCTATTTATGAAAATGTTGATCAATTGATCTTTACTATATATAATTAAAATACTCTTTATTGATTTAAAGTTACTTTTTAAAAATTAATTAATAATTTGCTCATTTATATTTTCATTCATTTGCTCATTCGTATTCATTCTAATTTTGTTCATTCATATGACAAATTTTTAATCATATAATTTTTTTATTGAGATATTGAATTTATATTTCCAGAATAATTGGTATAAATGAATTCCTATCTTTCAATAAATGGTTATCAGTATGTATTGGATTTCTCTGTAAAGCACAAAGTTGTTATAATAAAACATAAATTTATGAATAGACTTTAGATTATTTTGTAATTTTTTTTATTATTTAACTTGAAGTTTGAGGATTATTTTTTTGGCTTGAAGTTGATGTTTTTCAATGGATAAGTTTCCTTTGTAAACTAAAACAATAGCCATTATTCCTTTAAAAAAAACATTCTTTGAATATTGTGGGATATTTGTTCTGGGAAATAGAATTCCATTGCATTCTTCTCATGTTTTTGACCTTTTTTTTATTTTATTCTTAATATCTTATTTCCCATTCAGCATCTCTTCATACGCAAAATGAAAGATATGCAAACATTTCATACTTTTATAAATATAATCATAATTATTTCTTATTAATTCATAATTATTTCTTAGATTATTAATGAAATATTAAATCACTTTGTTATTATACCATTTAAAGGTTTAACAAGTAGGGATATGTTTTTACAAATATATTTAAAACTGATAAGATGGATACTTTAATTTTTTTTTAAAGATTATTTAAAAACCTGTCTAATGTTATAGTATATATATATCATTTTAAGCATTTGCTATTGTATATACCATTATATATATTAATATGTGTAGCATTATATATACTGATATTGTATATACTTTTTGTTTAATTCATAACATTACAAAAAGTGTACTGTTATAGGGAACATAAATGATTTTTGACTTTAAATAATTTTTTTGATGACATGCCTTTTTTTTTTACAAATATTACAATTTTTTTTTAATTTAATCTTATTTCTCTGTATTTATAGAGCAAAGGAGGGGAGGGCATATATAAAATTATTTAATATGTCAATAACAATTTTGTCTTTTTTTTAAACTTTTTTTTCCTTTAAAGCAAATATTTGATTTGTTATTTATTATTAAAACATATGAGGAATGTAATTCATATAATAAAGACATTTTCTTCAAGAAGTATATAGACTTAATATTTTTCAGACAATTCTAAAATTACCAATGATGCTGACAACCTTTATAATGATGGGAAGTATGAACAGCTTTATTTGATGTTACAACCTCATCACTTGTCTGGTGATCCTGAAATACTTTGGAGATTAGCTCGGGCAATATTTGAAAAATGCCGTGATGTGAAAGAAGATAAAGAAAAGTTAGTACAATTGGAAGAAGCTCTTCAACTTGTAGATAAAGCTTTAGAAATTAATGAAGAATGTTGGGCTGCTCATAAGGTGACTATTCGGCTATAGTTCTTTCATTTCTTTTTGTGCATATTTTGAAAAATATCCTTGATTTCTGTATACAATGCATATGTTACCCTTGTATACATAATAGTACAAAAAAGTAAATCAATTCAGTAATATTTAAAAAATATTAACTATGCACAAGAATACCATCACTCTAAAAGAGTGATTATAACAGCATGGTGAGAAATATAATCAGGAATGTATCTGCTCCTTATTAAATCTATCAGGCACAAAGGCCATCCAGCTGATGTATTTTTGAAGTTTCAAAAAGAATTCCAATGATGTTCTTATTATTTGACCATAGTTTAAATTTATGAGTCAAAAACAATTCCCATATACATAAAAAAAGATAATTTTATTAAAATCAATTAAAACTATTAAATTTTTTGAATTTGACAAATAAATTATCTTGAAATTCCCCTATAATTTAAATTTAATGTTTTTAAGATGTGGCAATTAAAGTTTACTTTTCTTATTCAAATATTAGGTTTTATTTAAAACTGCTAGCCTTTAAGCCTTTAAGTTAAAATTAGTGTTACTGATTGAAAATTCATAAAAAATATAATAAGTATTGAGGAAACTGTGAATAAAGTTAAAGTAAGTCTTAAGAATTTTTTTATTTCCTTTCTATAATTTTTGCACTAAATAAACAGTTCATACAATATTTGTTGGATTTACCTTTGAACTTGCATGAAATAAATATACTGTATTACAGTTTTGTAAAGTAAACTAATCATTCAAACTATTTTCAGTTGTAAACATTTATAAATTATATATTTTCTCTGGAATATCATGAGGATCAGTAAATGATATGAATATATGTATAAGAGGGAGAAAAAAAAAGGGAACTATCTGTAGCTTTATTTTTCAGTTAGCTTTTAGCAAATATTTGAAATCAAATTATAAATACCCATTTAAATTAATGCTTCATAACTCTTCAAATATGTGAATTAATAAAAATATTGTTTTAAATTGATAATATTTATTAACTCAATAGCAAACTAAATTTCATAATTAAAAATCCGATGGCTTTATGTCATTATTAAGTATTAAAACATTCCAAATGAACTTAATGTCTGAGTAACAATAAACAAATTTGATTTTAACTTTTAAAAAAAATTGCAAGATGCAATTTATAACCTTTTTTCTAACTTAATTATTTGATTTATGCTTATATTTTACTTATATTACATACATAGAATTATTCACAAACTATTTTATATGTATAATATATAAGGATATCTCTAAATCTAAATTAAATCCCAATAAATTTTCTAATTTTTATCTTAACTTAACCCATATTAAATTCTAAAATGTTCTTTTATTTCCGATTCAATTCCACCTTTTTTTTTATTTAATACTATCTGAACTCTGTAAAAAATGCTTAAATCAGTAGTTCCCTTACTCCAAGTGAAAGGAAAAAAATTCTTGTAAAAGATATATTTTTCTTTCCTTAAATCAACAGGTGTGAAGAACCCCTATCAGAATCTCACAGTATATTATCACCAAAGAAAAATATTTCTGGCTGTTTTCACTCTTGTGTTATGCTGTAGATTGATATACCTTGTCTCTTCTTTCTTTTATATAAATCTTGCTTCATGGGATGAAATAAGAGAAGTTTCTAAATTCAATCATTTCTCTTCAGCCATTTAACTGCTCAAAAATCTGTTTTTAAAACACACACACACACACACACACACACACACACACACACACACACACA